>JANTPZ010015495.1:0-20045 GCA_025593235.1 Vachellia pachyceras | reverse complement strand
CGGGTCTCTTCAGTGGGGCTGTATATGCTGTTCATCGAGGGTGTATAATGTGCCTGATCAGTGTGATTGGTTACACTGTTCTCAGTTTGGCACTGCCTATTCAGTGTGTATGGAATCACTATTCATCTCTGGATTGGAGTGATGATCCTAAATCTTTCTTTGTGGATGAGATAGCCTTGCTTTATTTTGCTAAGATCAGTGTTGCCCTTGAGGTTCTTCCATCAAGGAATTTACTCAGGAACCATTGCTTAGTATGGTTTCCCAGGAAGCATATTTGGCAACCGGTAGATTTATCAAAGCTTCATTGGATCGCTCTTACCTGTTTTTCAGGCATTTCGAGCTCCATTGCAGACCAGGGTCTCCTTTGTTGTTGACCTCTGAGTTTGTTTCTTCAACTTTGCGTTGTTTTTTGTTTGTTTTGTCTTTCGTGTGTGTTTCTGGACTATGTCTTGCTTGTTTGCTGTAGTTTTAGTTTGTGTGTATTGGTATATCTTTTCTTTGTAAGTTCGGCATGTTTTTAATATAATGTTTCCTTTCATTTGGCCAAAAAAACAAAGAAAGAAAAAGCAGATTTGAAAACTCGGAGGATGGAGATAGAAAAGACGAGTGAATTGGAGATAGAAATGGAATGGTTCTGAGCTCTGAAAGTGACTAAAGAAGCGCGTGGGTCCACAGGCATTGGGTGTGAACTGTGAAGCACTGAGAGAAGCATGGGTCAAGGTACGGTCAGCTATAAAAAAATTTAAAAATAGTGTTTTATTTGATTATTTGTCTGCAACCAATCTTGGGCACTTTATTCTATTAAGTAAAAAGGTTGGTACTAAATTTACACAGTTCAGATTGAATTTTTAGAAATCTAAAATTTTTATTATATATTATTTTATTGAATATAAAAATTTAATTTTAAAAACAAATTATTTGATATTTAATTTTTAAAAATTTTCTTAACTTTTACTTTTTAAAAAAGTAATTTTTATTTAAAAAATTACTATTTAAAAAATTAAACCTGAACCGTCTAAATTAAACTTTCAAATCTAATTAACACTCCATGTTAAGTGTTAAGTGAACTAGGTCTTGTTTATACTTTCAAAAAAAAATGAAGACCATTTGCTGTTGACTGCCGCTGTGAAAGTCGCCTCTAAGAAGAAAAATTCAGGATCTGATTATGGACTTGTTTGGTAAGTCCGATGAGAGAACGGACACAAATTTCAAGGTAAATATGGGAGAGGAATTTTGTTTCCGTAAGTGGAGAAATGACTTTTCCAAACAAGCCTTATATTGTTAAGCATTTTGCTTGAATCAACCTACACATTAAGAAGTGCACCATGTTGATAAAAGAAGAGAAGATCATGAACTTATTATGTCACAATGGTCTTATTTGGCAACATTTTTAGGAGTTTTAAAAGACTATGTTTTTCCATAAAATGAGATAATCTCCTTCTTATATTTACCTCAACTTTTGTAAAAACACTTCACCACATTCCCGAGCCTAATGTAATCTCAACTTTCTTGCTTTTTATTTCTTTAATTTATCAAACCCTCAGTGGCTAAAAATCAGTGGAGCTGCTTCTATAAGCCATTAAGCTCCTTCAAGTGGCCCTTCTCTTTTTTATTCTATCATAATATTTTATATTTGTAAGATGTTATATTTTGTTAATCTCACCGTTGCGTTGCTCTCTGGGAGTTCCACAGCGCCTACTTCCTGACACGTCACCTTTCTAACATCTCATTCTATATTTTATTAACAGGATTGAAAGTTTATTTGTTCACAGAATATCGCTGAAATTTAAAGTTCTTAATATTTAGCTCCAATGAGGAGCAGGATAAAAAAAAAACCGAACAACAAGGAACCCTGAAAAATTATAAAGCTACAACTTGAACTTGAGAAGAAAAATTCTTTTAGCCAAACTAAAGAATAGAATAAATTTAAGTGAGGTTTCAATAGTCAAGCCCATGGCGATGTCGGCCAGTGCTAATCCGATAGGAACAAGAGAATGAGGCCAAGAGTGGCGATGATGATGAAGAGCTTCAATTTATGCACAGAAGAAGCATCGTTGTTGGAATCCACAAAGAGCATCGACGATATTCCTTGCAAAGATGGAGAGGCAAGTTGACGTGATGATGATGGAGATGGTGACATAGCAGTTAAATTAGCACCTATTAATTTACACACGTGATGCCTTCACCTGGTCAGATAAGGATGCTTTCTAACCAACAAGGGGTTGGGGTGGGGTGGTAAAGGTAATTGTCATTTTCTCATGTGGATGTGAGTACGAATTTGGAGTTGCGTTTATTGGGAGGGGATTACCCGTTCTTGGTGCAAAGCACCTTGTAGACACATGCCAAAAGTTATATCCCCACTCCGGATTAGTCGGTTGGCCCAGGTTACTTGATCCATTAAAGAAGGTTAAAGACCAAAGAAAAAGCACCGGATACCGGAGGGAATCGTGGGGCTATAGGCCCATCTGCCTTTGATCATAAAAAAAGGATGCTTTCTAAAAAATGTGAAAAAAATAAGAAATTAATTTTAAGCAAATCAAAAGTTAAGGGATTAAGTCACGTCAAGCTATATTTAAAAGATTGGATTACAAGTAGATTAAAATTTGAAGGATTACAAGATAAATTTTGCCCCTTTTTCCTTTTGTTTTGTTTGTGACTATAAATATGATGTGGTTGATATTTAATCGACTTGCATAATTATATTCATATGGACAAAGGTATTACATATGGGTTGTAGAGGTTACAGGAAAAGAATACCATGCACCAAATCATTAAAATATATTTCTTTGAAGAAGGGATTCGAGCTTATAAAGCTAAAATCCATCCACCCCAAAAATAATACTGAATTACAGTTAATTTAATTGAGGTTCTGCATCTTACTATAAATAACAAATAAAGAATTACAAACCCAACTCAATTTATCAATTGTTCCTAAAGCTAGCTCTTCAATGACAACGTTTGAAATGGAACAATAAGAAAATACCAAGAATCCCAATAGAAGAAAGCGCTATTGACACACCAGGAATCCCAAGAAAGATCCCGTCCTCTTTGGGGCAAAATGGGTATTCCATGTTTATTACATGGAGCGATGCCAAACTTCAACTTTGATGACAGAAGCGAATGGTTATAACACAAGTTAATGTTCCCTAAACTCATTTTGGCTCAGTGGTGACAGAGGGCAACAGAGAGGAAGAAGAAGAAGAATGAGAAAAAGGATTTGGAACGTCTTGATTCTTTAATTTTGAATGTAGATTTGCTGAAATGATATAAAATTAAGTCTGTTATTTCAAGCAAGCTTGCTTTACACCTTTGAATGCATTTTATGTGTGTACTGATTTAGATGGCATCGGATCTAGGTTGTCTTGAACGGGTTCAGACACAATCTCTAACTTCCAGAAAATTAAATGTATATTAATACTATGTAATTTATTTTGTACCAATTTATTTGTTAATTTTGAATTCATTAAATTTTTACTTAAGTTCTTCTCAAAAGATATTAATTAAGAATAAGTCTCAGTTATCTTCTCAAAAAGAAGTTTATACCTTTTGAACCAGGGTCCTGAGTCAGCAATTAATTGCATGTCTAAATCAATGATCTGTTTCATTTTACCAAAGCACTAAAACTCAATATTTGATCAAGATTTCAGATAATTAAATATGTTTGAAAAATAATTGACTCATATTTTAAATTCTTACTAATGTTAATATCACGAAATTAGTTAACATTCTTGCCTTGAAATATTGTATATTTGTTTTACGTACAAGAACAGTGTCTAGGTTTCTTTCTTTTTTTTTTCATAATGCTCATATAGAATAAAATCCATAAATAACATGACTTGTGGACTAGAAGAGACTTAGAGAATTTTTTAGGAGAATTGCACATAAATCTTAAATAAAAAAAATGGTTAATGATCATTTTAACTCCAAAAGTTTTCGCAAAATATGAATTTGTATCTAAATTTTTTTGGATTAATATCGTTTTGGAAGTACGAAAAATATAATAATGTCACCTTAACTTTAACAAACCCAAACAGTCAACTAACATGGACTATTTTACCGAGGTGTCATACCAACATGCATCCACCTCACTCTTTTTTTTCCTATTCATTTTATGAAAAATAAAAAAAAATCATTCATGTGCCTACCTTTTTCCCAACGTTGCCTTCTTCAATGAAGACAATGTCCAGAAATCGGAGAGCAAAAAAATCTTCACTACAGGAAAGGTGACAATGGGTGTGGTTTATTTTTTTAGGGAAATTTAAGTCCCAAATAAGAGAATTAATGAACAAAATGTCTCAAAGATTCATAAAATTATCATAAGGTTCGCGTAATGCTGCTGAAGTTATTAATGAATGTTCATAAGATTGTTAATGACAACCTCAGCAATTATTCCGGGGACCTTATAGTAATTTATGAATCTTTATGACATTTTATTCATTAATTCTCTTATTTGGAACCTAAATACAAATCTCCCTTTGTTTTGTATTGGTTTTTTGTTTTACAAATTGGTTATTTATCGGGTTTTGGGATTCCAGAGCTTTTTTTTCAAATCTTTGATTTTCTCATCTGATCGGGTTTGCTTGTTCATGGATGTCAACGATGATGAAAGAGGAGGGGATGTTTTTTCCTAGATGTTCATGGATGATGAAGACAGAGGGGTTCTGCCGATATTTTCCCCAGTGAGGAGAATGATGATGATGTGGTGTCATATATGTGTTATATGGCAGCGCCAACTCACCACAGTCGGTCAACTAACAATGGACTGTTTGAATATGTTAGGGAAGAACGTTATTGATACATTTTTAACGCTTCTAAGGTGATAGGTACCCTTTAGGAAAACTTTCAGAGTAAAAGTGATCATTAATGATAAAAGAAATAATATCTAATAAATTTTAAGAATTTAAGAATAACAAGTGAAAGAGATTTATTAATAAGTCTATAAACTTATAAGCTATTGTTTCCATTATTTAAACCTAGGTGCAATTCTCCCTTTTTTGGGACATACTATTAAGGGAAGAATTCATTGTTATTTACATAAATATACTTAATGAAAAAATATATAATTAATTAAATCAATAGAATGGTTTGATTATATGAATACGAATTTGACATAACTTTTTAATTGAAAATTCAGAGGTTTATTGACTTTAAAGGCATAATTAAATGATCTTTTAATTTTTCTTAAAAAATTTAATTTAATTAAAACAATATAATTTTGAATTTAGGTGATTTTTATCATGTTATGATATGATACATACCATTCAGGTTACTATTATACTGCATACCTAACACCTTGTTAAGTCTAAGGACAGTGGCTAAATCATAAAATTTGTTTGAAAATAAAAGAAAATTGTTTAATTTGCCTATATTTAAGTCTGTAAATTACTTCTAAAAAAATCTAAAAAAAACTTAAGAAAGAAGACCGCACAGACTTTAAATCAAAAAAATTCGAAAAAAATGTAAGTAATATCTCACTTGGTCATACATCACTTTTTTTTAAAAAAAAAAATTTACCCCAAATATAGCCCTTCCACGTGGCAAAGGGAAACCCAATCACATTCTTGCTATATACTCATTTTGGAATTACATCCCAAAACCTCCCATTTAAAACTGAACGAAAGACTCTTGGCATATACATCACTTGTTCAAATATAAAGAGTGGACCATTTGTTTCATGGTGTTTTATTTGATTACTTATTTGCTAGAAATGGTTTAATTTGTCTGTTCCTTTGGGAATTTCTTCAAACACTGATTTACGTAACACATGGGACTCTTACGTTTTGTAGGCAAATTAATTAAACCAAAACATGAAAGAAAGTATATGCAGCTACAGGCAACTTTCAGAACTTGTTTTATAGGATATCTCTAATTACTTCTATGGAAAAGAGAATTATGTTCATTACTATGTCTCCTTGCATCACTGAGATCAAGACTGAAGTCAATAATTTAATTTTTGAGCTAAACGTACGAATGAAAAATAATTATTACGTCTAATTTCCACAAAAATTACTGTGTATTTTTTTATTATTTTTATGTAAGAATTTTTTTTATCATTCTTTTTTTATTGATTCCTGTTTGTACACAGTCAAATATAAAAACAGACTAACGTTTGCATTTATTTTTATATCATAATGTTACCAAAAAATACGAAAAGTGTCACTGAACTAATGAAATTTATTTTAATTTTATCAAACAATTAATTTCAAAGTTTTTGTGTATGGTTGCAAATGACATGTCTTTTACATACAAACTACAGATAGCAAAAGGAGTCAGAAACAAATGGTGGAGAACGTCACTTACTCAAAAATAAAGACTAAACAATTTTTCATGGAATTTTCTTTTATTTTAATACTCATTTGCAACAAACGGTTTGTTTGTTATCTTGGGAATTTCTTAAAATATTTGATAGGGCTCTTTTGTTTTGTTGGCAAAGTAAATACTTAAAACATAAAAAAATACCATCAGGTTAACTTTAACAGAATGTATTATAATATGATAAACTAAAATTCAAATCTGCTTTGTAAAATGTTCCATATTTAATACGCAGCTCTTAACATCATTTAACAATGCTGTGGATAATTAATTATGCTTACTTTTTCTATCTATCTTCAATAGACCGTCTAATTTACGATAGACATTGGGCCTAATGCAAGTTACTGATGTTTACAAGGGATGGCAAAAAAGGGGGGAAAAACATAAGTTTTACTTATATGGCTGAGCAATTAATTATCTTATAAATAATTAACGATTAATCCATTTTAGTTTAATCTGCTACCCTTATTATTTTGTTAGATTAATTCCGTGCTAAGCAAATGAACACTGTCCTGCTCGTAAATCATTTCCCTAATTCTTCCCTATCGTATTTCAACATGTAACATGTAATGGATCTTGCACAGGCTTCTGAAATGGACATTGCATAAGAAGTTGGGCTTCAACCCAGGGAAACTTTTTGCTTAATGATTACATGCGCTGGTGGTCAAGAACATCTCGATTACAACACCATGGCGTATGCAAAGAACTACTTAATGAATAAAAGGTCAAGACATATAAAGTTTGGAGAAGTGGGAGTCTACTTCAATATTTTCAAGAACAAATTGCAGGGAATCTTTCATTTGACGATAAATACCAATTGGAAACATGAAACAAGAAATCACCAATGTGTTCTGATCTGGGTGGATACTTATATGCTAAAAGACTACGCTCATTCTGGTGAAGTGTTGCATCACTAGATAGGACACACTGTACAAATATGACTTAATTAGGGATTAAAAATAGATAAAACAAAATTTTTAGTTGAAAATTGGACAAGAGGGAGTACCATTAATATAAGACTTAATTTATTAGTTTAGATAAAAAAATTAAATACCTTTTTAAATATATTTATAATTGTCGTTTTTAAACCAATTTGTTTGATTCAATAAATCTACAAATAATTTAATAATAAATATAACTATTTCATAGAGATAATGTAATATATAGTATATTAAAATAAATTATGTAATATATAGTATATTTAAATAATTTAAATTATTGGGGGAGATAATGCCATGGATCTGAACCTTTCGATCTCCATATTTCTTTCTTCATTATGCTTCGTTTCATATATACGTCGGCTCAGAAGCAAAAGGACAAAGCGATAGAAGGACCCACATGCAAGGACAAGGACTCTCTGAAAGCTACCGTGCCAAGTAAACGGATCACTGTGTTTGTTTGGATGGAAAAAGTGACTTTTTTATAAAAATTGTTTTTAAAAAAAAAGAAGTGTGAGAAAAAATTAAAAGTGCAACGTGATTTATGTTTAGATTAACATTAGAAAAGTGACTTTTTTAAACGGAGAAACCGTTTAGATAAACCTTTAAGAAGTGATTTTTTGTGACAAGTTATGTAAAAGGAAATGAATCTTATTAAATGCTACATATTCATATATGTATATATTTTATTTCAGCTATTTGTGATAAATTTGATGATAAAGACAATGATAAAAAAATAAAAATTGAAGTAAATGAAAATATATGTAAATTAAATATCATGAAAGAAGGAAAACTCTTTCAACTAACAATTAATTGGATCATACAATTGTTTTGCTAACCAATAATGGGATTGTTTGATAGTCCGTTGGGAGAACAGACACAGAATCCGAGGTAAATATGTGAGAGGATATTTGTCTCGGTAAGCGTAGGAATGGCTTTTGGGGAGGCAAATGGCCTCCCCAAACAAGCCCAATATAAAATAATTAATTTGATCATAAATTCTCTACAATTTGATCTCTAATACATCACGAAGACACAACATATACATATTGAAGATGATGTTATATACGATGACGATTTGTCAACTAACAATGTTTGTCATGTGAACATCACCCATTTCAAATCTGAACAAAATACTTGTCAAATGTTAGAAGCAAATGATGAGTCATCAAGAGGCACTTCAAGTATATAAATAAATGATGAGTGATCATCCATTGCAAGTTTGATTTGTACTACCCTGTTAAAATGATCACTGACCATTGCACGTTTGATTTGTACTACTCTGTTAAAATGATCACCGACCTTAAGCTATGCAAGTACACCCTCTCAATGAGAAGCCATTTTTGCTCCATTCTTGGCGCTCATCGGTTAACGATTTCTTTGTCGTTACTTTCAAAAATCTAGATTGAATTTTAAAACTTACATTTTAACATAAAATTTAAATTTTATCCAAGTATAAAAATTTTTTTTAAAAGTTATTTTGGTTACGAAATCTCGGTTTGAAATCTAGATTTTCTCCTCCCTACTTTTTCCTCTTTCATACTTTTTTCCTTCTTTCTCCTTCCTACTTTTTCTTTATTTCTTTTTCCTCTTTCCTACTTCTCATTCTTTCTCTTTCTTCTTTACTACACATTTTTTTACCTTGGAATCCGTAATAGCTAATAGCTTCCCAAACATAAATCATTTTTCAAAATCTAAGTTTTACCTCAGAATCTGTAAAAGTTATTTTCCAAAATCAATTATCCAAAACCTAGATTTTACCTCGAAATCTGTGAAAGCTATTTTTAAAATAATTTTCAAATAAACCCTAATTCTTTTAGCTTTAATACTTACATATCTTTGTCTTTTAGCCTTTTAAAATAAGGAACCCTCCCTCAAACCCTCATTTGCAGGAAAATCAGTATGACATCAAATCTTAAGATAGAATAATTAAAAGTGGAAGAGGCCATCGGACCCGAATTTGCTTTTCTCACAATAAATTGGATAGCATCTAGCTCCAACTTTTCATTAAGAGTTGTTCGCATTTCAGCTAGAAAAATTCACCTTTCCTTTCATATCAGCATCCCAAAAAAAAAAAATCCAACACAATAGAGGGCATCTGATCCTATAAATATCATTTGTTTCATACAAATATCTAACAATATCTGAAATTTACTTCTTTTTTAATTTTTAAGTAAATTATTGAACTTTTTCAGAACAGGAGCATATGCACTCCGTCTCCAATAACTCAAACATTCTACGAAGCAAATCCATCCAAGTTAATTATGCAACCAAATCTAAAATCTACAGTTTCAGCTAAATCTCAAGATTTCACAAGCAAAATGAATCTTAGAAAAAGTACTGTCAAATCTAAGAGGAAATCCAGGAAAAATAAAAAAAAGGAGAAAAAGTAAACAGTGATCAAGCAGGGCAACAAGAACCAAGAAGAGGAGACTGTAGAGTATTTGAACCTGTTTGCTAGAGATCAGTTCAGATTTTGAGTTTCCATGATGATCCAGAAGATAGAAGAAAAGTCTCAGAACTCAGGTAGAGAGAGAAAGAGTGATCATCAACCCATGCCGAAAGGTCGAAACTTTATAGAGCAGAATACAATGGTATGGATATCCCAGAGAAGAACATGGAAGGAGAACAGAGAAGAAAAAAATGCATGCCAGCTGAAGGAGAAAAAACGCAGGCCTGCTAACAAAAAAGAAACCCATTATCTGCAAACCCAGCTGAAGGAGAATAACAGCTGAAGAGTATGCATAAAAATGGTTTCACTGTGAAATAAATGCTCCAACGGTATGAATAAATGTCTTCACTGTGGCTCACCGTGACCCTTTCCTACTTCTGGCCAAGAAGGTGCTTTTCCCGTAGAAGTCATTTTCTCTGAACGCTCAACCAAACATCCAACTCCTGGACCACCGTGCTTTTTAGTTCCAAAAGCTACTTTTGAACTCTGCATCGCTGAACCAAACACTCTCCTTTAAACTCTCCAAAAGCTCCTTCTGGAACTCACAACGCAACCCAAAGCGCATCCCAAAACAAGCTCATTATAAAGTATCACAGGGATATTGTGTTGCCATGCATTGAAAGAACGAGTCCGAAGATGCAAGAGTTATGGCTGAGAAATATATTCTGAAGCGATGAACAAATGAAGCGAGGAATGGGGTTGTCCATTACATCAAAAGGAAACAAGATACAAGCCCCAGACTTGACAAAACACGAGGATACGGACAACTAATGTTTATAATGGGATGATTGGCTACAAAGGTTTCTGATACTCATGAAGGATTTACTTCAATGGTTTTATATTCAGAAGCAGCAACGCAACTTACGCAAACATAGTACTCAACATTTCCACCCTCCATGTCATAACCATTATCATAATTGATATCGCAGCCATTATCTTATACAAGTTTGTTGATTATGAATCAATCAATAGAAAATTAGATGCACACAATTTGTGTTAACAAAACTAAGACCAGGAAAATGGGCCCCTCAATATGCCTGCATTATCCCAAGCCGAGTTGTAAAAAAAAATATTTTAAAATACACTTAAAAAATTTTTCACCATACAAAATTATTTTATTTTGACAAAAAATAATATTGTGTCTGTTTAGAAAATCGTTAGGATAACAATTGTTAGTCAGAATGCATTTTAAAAATGACTTTAGACAGAATGCATTTTCTTTATGTTTGGATAAACTGTTCATTAGAATGCAGTAATGTTTGGATAAGCCGCTGAATTCAGAATACATTTATGTTTGGATAAATATTAAAGAAATGAGTTTTAGATGAAAATTACTTAAAAAGGCATGAAGATCATTAATAAATATAATTATTTTATATTTTATGATAAAATTAAAGAGAAATAAAATTATAAAAATTGAAATAAAAAAAATATATTTATATTATATACAATTGAAAAATACAATTGTCAATGGGACCTTCCACATATAAAATTAAATAATATGTTATTTCCATTTTTCCCCATTCTTCTTTATTTTCTTTTTTGAAAGCAGTTTCAGAGAAAGAGATTGCGTTGAGCAAGTAAGAAATGGCAAGTCTTTGCGTGAGAATTAAGCTTCAAATCACGCTTTTTAATTAATTTTGCAAAAAAAAAAAAGTCTGACAGGTAGGACATGAGTATAAATGAGAGAAACAGAAAACACCAATCACGTGTGTTTGGGGCCCACACAGAGGAGTCATGTCATAATTAAAGCACGAAACATCCGAGGCAAAGAACGTTATTAACGGCGTTAACATTTGCTCAAAAGCTGCCAAGTCATACAAAGAAATAAAGGAAATTTATCATCATATTCTCAATAATTCTCACGGAAAGGAATTAATAAGCAAAAAAATCTTAAAAATTGATAAAATTATTTTGAAATCCCAATGAACTTTTTGTGATTAATTTCAATTGTGAATTTATTACAATACTCCTAGTGAACTAAAAAGTTAACCCTAAGTGCTAGGATCGACTGTTGGTCGGGTTGTTAATTATAGCTACTGAGGTTGTTAATAATTGGTAGTGTAATTCCTAATGACCACTGTTAGAGTTGTTAATGACGGCTGGTAAAGTTGTTAATAACGGCTGATATGGTATTGTAGTAAACTCATAATCGGAATAGACCTCAAAGTAAGTTTGCTCTTGAAACTTTTTGTTTATTAATTTTTTTTATTATGATCTGGTGGTAAATTTTTTAAGAAATAATATGAAATTAAAAAAAAATGAATGATCGGACAAAGAGAAGAGGCACGGGGACGAAGACCAGCAGAGAAGACGAAAAAGAAAATCAAGTAGGGAGAAGGATTTTACCCTGCAAAATACATTGGCAGGTGAAAAAAAAAAAAAAAGATTTGCTTCGCAACAGTGTATACATGTGCTGTCTCAATTCTGAGGGCCCACCTAAAAGAGATTTGTTTGTTTGTGCATGATTGGGCAGGTGCGCGTACGTTTTCCAGAAATTTGTTGTAACACATACATATGTTTCCATTTTATAGAACAGATAACGATACACATGCGAAAAATATAAGACCAATAATAATGTACCCATAATTAATCCATATTCATGCAATACTAAAAATGATCCAAAACCCAATAGCTTGTACAGAAGGGCTAAAAAAAACAAATTATATGTGTTTGTTCCTCCTTATGTGACAAATAATATGGTATTACTTATTTTTGTAATAAAATATCGAGATAAAAAAGTAAAAGAAATAATTTTTTTACCAATAAAATATATTAATATATATTTTTTTAACGGCATGCTTGTGGGTGTAGAAATTACATACAAGATGATAATTAATAAAACAATCTGTAGGGGATTTACTAAATCAGATCAATATATTGCTTTCATAAATACTAAATTAAATTGAATATTGAAAAATGCATTGTAATTCTGAAGTCAAAAGCCACAGGAGAGATTAACAATTCTACGAAGTTTGTTCGTGAAGTGGTGGTTGTCAGTGATTGATTCCCTGGCTGACCCTTGTGGAGCCTATGGTTCATGTTCCTTTGTGCCTTTCATTTCAACCCAATTCAACTTGTATTTCTGATGTCTTGCTCCCTCCAGTCCTATTTATAACACATCTGCAATAAAGAATTCATGATCCTGTGTTTATGCTGCAGAGTACTATAATTCTTTAACCATGATAAGCTCAACATGAGCAGAGTGAAAAAAAGCTTCTTAATTTTTAAACTTGCAGACTCAGTTCTCTTCCGAGATCTACACATGAGAATATTATCTATAACAAAAACCGGGTCTCATTTATCTCTAAAACATATATTTTAAGAATTGAACAAAAGCATTATGGCACAAACAACCGTCCATATTCTTTCAAGTGTCAACATCATCGCCAGGCACGAATCAAATGAGGAAAACAAAAGGACTATTAAAATTATGTTTATATTCCAAATAAATATCCATGATATAATAGCATAACTATTTTGCAGTCAATGTATTGAAAAAGCATGTTTTAACGAATTCTGCTTTGTAAATATTTAAGCATATTTAATAGAAAAAGTGGGTTAAATAGGTGGGGGAATCAAATTATCTAAGTCATCCATTTTTAATATGCCTCTGTTTTTTCCCTAATTAACTATAGTTAATATCTTTTAAAAAAAATGGTTCACTTTTTTTTTTTTTTGAACCAACTGAACTGTTGCAATGAAGAGAATATACCAAACTCAAAGAAAGAAAAAATTTGACATAGATGAAAAGGTGTTTTATAAGAAGCAACTCTGTTTTTCAATTATAGAAATTGGCAAATAAATGTTAAAGGGAATATGTAGTGTTCTTTTACACTTTGTGGCTTCATATATGAAGCTTTTACTCATTTGAAAGCAACTATTAACAGAGAAAGACATAGCAAATCAGCAGAAAGATACAAACAGTTTAAGAAAAGGAGAAAGGTGTTTGAGCAACAAAATCATAATAAAATAACAAACCTGAACATGAATGATAACATGGATGACGGACTTAGCCTTCTAGACAGTAACAACGCTCTCCTGCAATGCCAAACCATAATATTAGTTTGCCTCAAAAAATGTAATTTTGAAGAAAGACAACGTTGGCATAAATTTCTATTTCCTGGTAGAAATTAGCCATGCATTTCAGGAAACAATATATTTGTTGGCGTGTGGGTAGTATCATACCTTTGCTGAGGATATCCTCTTTATCATTTTGTTAAGGTCTCCTTCATCCTTGCATTCAACCTCTTGCTCTTCTATTTTCACTTTAGACAACTTTGGTGTTTTCAACATTCCTGGACAAAACATCTTCATTTCTGGGCATCTTGTTATTTTAAAGTCTTTTAATTTTGGGAATTGGAAGGTGTGACTTTGTAAAGAGAACATCTTCAAGATTGGCATATCAGCAAGTATGATCTTCCACAATTCGTTGAATGTGATTTCGCCTTCCACATCTTCATTGGTCTCATTCATTACAATTTCCTTCATATTCTTGCAATCATTTATCTCCAACCATTTAAGACTCACCAAGCTTTTGGCAGTTGAACTTGCCACTAAATTGATGAGTTGATGACATCCATATACCTTTATCCACCCCAAATATAAGAATGAAGCAGAGGAAGGTGCCAACTTGAGCAAGTTACAACAGCTTTTGACTTCGAGGTTTGTTAGGTTTTGATGAATTGGTGGCAGCTGAGAATCATCCTTCCATATGCTCTTGAGGTTATCCAAATGGGCAATGCGTAATGCCTTAAATGGTGGGATTTCCTCCATAGAATCATCAGTAATGTGGTCGTGTGAAAGAAATATCTCCTCAAAGGAACAATGCTCCACATAAAGTGAATCCAATTTGGGAAATCTCTCAAGGGAGCTATAGGGAAAGGCTACCCCTTCATCCATGAAGCATTCGACATAAAGACTTTCCACTTTTGGAAAGACATCCTTTATCACTGTGATGTTCTCCGCGTTTAACGCGAAGCTTGTGGTGGTAGAAATTACCTACAAAATGATAATTAATAAAACAATCAGTACGGGATTTAGTAAATTTGATCAATATATTGTTTTCATGCATTCGATCTTTCTTAATGGATCACTCATCTTGTGCTTATATTTATATTTTTCATCGTAACCCTCCAAAAAAAAATAATACCCGAATGTCAAGATTATGAAAATAAACTTTAAATATTTAAATTTGATAACAACACCACCATTTTCTTCTAATTTACATCTAGCTCTAGGTTGGGATGCTGGAAATTGAGTGTAAAACGACTACCGATGAAACTATAATTATCGGTAGTATAATAATGAGGTCAAGATAATTTTAAAAAGAATGATTTCTTATTTTACACTTGCAAATAAAATCCTTTTGAATTGACCTATAGTCTTTATCTAATATCCAAACTTTTAAATAAAAATAAAATCTTTTAAATCACTTTATTGCACCCATTTTTTCTTGTCAGAGATATACAGAACAATATTACACTATTTGCCATATGTCATATTCATTAATCATCATTTGCTTACAAGTAAAGTCTATAATTTATGGGTAGAGGGTAGAATGTCCAAACTTTAATATTTGGACAAAATATTTATCTCATGCTCAAATTTGTAGATGATAAGGAATTCTTTAAAATGTGGAAAATAATAATATCGACGTGTTGGACGTACCTTTTTATTAGTAAACCGATGCTGGATAGTATCGTTAAGATCAGTCATCCAAATATCTGTACGAAATTGAAATAACCCATTATCTACTTCAATACTTTTAAGCAACGGGGCATAGACGGCCCCTAGACAAAACATTGTGAGTCGAGGACATGCTCTTATAGTTGTATGTTCCAACGATGAAAAGCTGAAAGTATAATTGTGGCCGCAAAATCTCTTCAATCTTGGTAAGCCATCAAGTTCCAAAATCTCTAGCTTTCTGAAAACGATTTCCTTATCCTCTTCATCCTCTCCTTCTTTCTTTGTAATAATTTCCTTTATTTTATCGCAGTAATAGATTGAGAGATGTGTGAGATGGGCCAAGCTTCGAACAGCTGATGACATCATCAAAGTGGTCAACCCATGACATGCTCTCACTTCAAGATGTGTGAGATTCAGTGGCACAACCACTGAAGACTTCATCTCTTTATAATCATTCAAATCTTCAAAACCAAACACCATCTCCAACATGCGACAGAAACGGACTTCTAGTTTTTCCAGCTTGTTTAAGGATTTCAGCACATGAAGGGGCAACGATTTAAGAGAATCACAACTCTTCACAATCAATGTTTTCAGGTTGCTGAATGAGTTGTCTAAAAGTTGCTCATCCCATATCAATGAAATCGAATTGTTTAATAAATTGGATAATTCCAATATCTCTAATTTTGGAAGCAACACCTGTTGAAAGAAACTATTGTTAGTTGAAAATAACTTCTAATCCATAGGCTTGTTTTTCATGACAGAACATTTAAATGTCTCAAGTAAACCTCTCATCATCATGTATCAGAACATGTTTCAAGATATTGCAAAAAGTTCAATTTGAAATTTCAAGTTAAAAAATAATTAATTGGAAAATGCTATACAAGCTGGCCTGGTACCAAAATAAGAAGAACTTAAGTAATTCCAATGAATAAAATTTTTGGTAAGACGAAAAAAATAAGAACATATTTTGCCAATAGAAGTTTGAAATAAAGAAGTTAATGCAATATAACAAAAGAATAAATTAACTTATTTCTGGACCACCAAAAAGAAGAACAATTATAAATTGATTTGAACATATACCTTATTATGGCCAAAAAGTGATTTGGAAGTGTTTCTGCATCCGACACCAATTGCTCTGTCTTCAATGTTGAAATTCTCTGTTTTCAATCTTGGCAAACCATCGAGTTTTAATTCTGTCAACCCATTAAATATGATTTCTTCCCTCTCTACATCTTCATTAGTCTCTTTTTTTACAATTTCTTCCATTTTCTCACAGTTACTTATCTTCAATGTTTTAAGGTTCACCAAACACCTGGCAGTTGAATTTGTCACTAAATACATGAGCTGATGACATTTGGACACCTTCAGTTCTGTCAAATTATGTAATGAAGCCAAGGATGGTGCATGTGATGGGAACATCACCTCAAAGGAACAATCCTCCACATGAAGTTGTTTCACCTTCGAAAATCTTTCGAGCAATGTATATTGAAATGTTAGCCACTCATCATCAACAAATCCTTCAATGTGAAGAATTTCCACTTGAGAACAACTCTCCACTGGGAACTGGTAATTCCTTATCATGCTAGCATCTTCCTTGTCTAACACCATCTCTCTTGATGCCACAAACCGCTGTAAAAGAATGGGCAAACATATTATTCACTCACAACAGCATAATTTAATATTTTTTACCAAAGTTAAATGGGCCCACCACAAGACAACTCTGAATGATTTCGTTGCTCATTTTCTTCCTCGTCAAACAAGTGTTGATCTCGTTAAGTTTTATAATTAATCTTGGAAAAAAATTAAATAACAATATCAACTACAACAAAAAAGAACAGTAATAATAAAATAATAATTAATGCTATACAGCCCATTCATCAATTATGACCCAATTGTTTGTTCTGTAATTGAAGTTATGCAACAAGAATATTACAATTAAAGGTTTAGTAGAAACCTCAAGGCGTAACATGTGTCAGGGACACTGTTAAATATCATAATAAAACTTCTATGTGGATCAGTGTATATTTTTTTATTGTAAAAACTAGATATATCAAGAATTGAGCATGTTAAACGCACCTGTTGGCATAATGTTTTGTTAAGATTAGTGTCCCAAATTTTATGATGCTCTCCTCTAAAATCATTTGGCAGCTGAATGTTTTTAAGAGATGGTGTATCAATGTTTCCAGGAGAGAATATTTTGAATCTTGGACATCTAATCAACATTATTTGCTCCAATAATGGAAACCTGAAAGTATAATTGTAGCCACAAAATCTCTTTAATTTTGGCATTCGATCAAATTTCAACACCTTCAATTTGCTGAAAATGATTTCCTTGCCCTCGTCATTCTCTCCTTCCTGCTTGGTTATAATTTCCTCCATTTTATCACAGCAACTAATTGAGAGATGTGTGATATGGACCAAGCTTCGAGCAGTTGATGATGCCATCAATGCGGTCAACATTGGACAACATGTCACTTGAAGGTGTGTGAGATTTTGTAAAGAAACCAAGGATGGTGACAGGCTTTCCATATCGGAAATATTGCTGAGAGTCAATGTTGAAAAGAAAGCAACAACATCATCCGTTTCAAGAGCCACCTCGAAGTCACAATCCAGCTCCAGCTGCTCCAAATTTGGAAAGCTCTTCCACAATGATTTGTATGAAATAGTTGCTTGGAAAGCTCTTCCATAATGAGACAGAGACAGAGAAAGCATTTTTACATTAGGGAAGCGATACCTTTGCAATAGGTCACTTCCTATCATCTTAGATTGTTCACCATGCAATTTCAACTCCTCCAAGTTATGAATAACCTGCACAATAAATAGATAGTAAGTTAATTGTATGAAAAATGTAACAACTAATTAATACATCAAAATTTAACTCAGATTTTTTCTAAATTAAAAACGAAACATATAAACTTTCTTTGAATTATGTTAAACTTAGTATATTTTATTTTTACTTGCTAGACTTCTATAACTTTTATTAGATGAATATAATGAATTATAAAAAGACATTAAATTTTATTCACATTATATAATTTTTATTTTTAATTAAATTTTGTGTTAAGTTTTAAAAATATATAATTTTTAAAAAATTGAACGGTTTAACTTAGTAAAAATAAAAATTTTGTATTATTTCTAAAAATATAGTGTGTGAGAGAATGCATGAGGGAAAATAGAAATTGTTGTTAGGAGTAATTTAGTATTTTTAATTTTTATTTTTTCATCTTTCTAAATAATTACAATTTCGATAGTTCTTCACAATAAATATTATTTATTTCAGCTCCTTTACACTAATTCTCTCTTAATTATTTCATATATAAGTTAATTAAAATAATTATGATTATTCATATTTTACAATGTTAATCATCATATCCTAAACATCATTCCATTAAATATTCAAGTGGTGTGAATAATTCACATCTTTAAATACTCAAAATTATTAAATTCAATCGTTCTTTAGATTGTAAAATTACCTTTTAATTAGCTTATTTTAAAAACAAATGACTAATGAATAGCTAATGTAGAATTGTACCTGGTCACGGGACAATAGAGGATAACTTGCGTTTAGCGTGCTCTCTTCCTCTTGTATTTCTAATGAACCTGACACTTCCTTTTCAAATATTTCTAACCCATCACAATATGTAACAGATAACCGTTGAAGGTTGGGCAACTCTAATGTGTGTCTCTCAGGATAAAAGTTCCTCAACTTAGGAAGCCAATCAAGTTGAAGGGAAGTCAGCCTTGGAAACTTAAATGTAGCAGTAGCAGATTCTGAAGCTTGATCATTTGCAACTATTACATCTATACCACAATCACTTATTCGAAGCTCTTCAAGATTATGAAGCATGCCTTTGGCTATAGAAGATGCAGGGAATATACTTGTGAGCCTTTCACAATCATAAACATGTACGCTCCTTAGACTTGGGAAGGAGACATTTCCTTGATTGTGATTGCTCCAAACATTCTTCAATTTTGGCAAACTATCTAGCTTTAACCTTTTTAGCGGCACAACCACTGTGGATGACTCAATCTCTTTACAATCATTCAAATCTTCAAAATCAAAAACCATCTTCAACATCCCACAATCTTCAATTTCCAATTCTTCCAAGTTATTTAAAGACTTCAGCACATGAAGTGGCAACAATTTCACAAAACCACATTCTTTAACAATCAACGTTTTCAAGTTGCCCAATGAGTTGTGTGACAGTTGGTCATCCCATGTCAATGGAATCAAATTGTTTAAATTGCATAATTTCAATACCTCTAACTTTGGAAGTAACATCTGCAAAAAGATGTGATTAAATGAAAATCAATTTCCATCACACTTATTTTTCATGAAAGATTGTTTGACAATCTAAATGAAGCTCCCATCTACCATAATATATTTCAACAGATTGCTAAAAGTTCAATTTCAAATTTCAAGTTCATAAAAAATTAGGTAAATAAAAAATAAAAAACTGTAATGTCAAAGTAATTCTAGTGAAAGTAACTTTTGTAAATACATTAAAACAAGAAAAAATAAGAACAAAATTAGAAGAACAAACCTGCAAAACTACATAAATACTGAATGGCAAAATAAATAATAATTCTAGTTAAAATGAATTTTGCATTTAATTAAGTTTGAAGTTTTGTAGGAAGTTAAAACAAGACAAAAA
>JANTPZ010015494.1:0-31653 GCA_025593235.1 Vachellia pachyceras | reverse complement strand
CACGTTAAAAAAGCCGTCCTAATATTGGTTTTCTTGAAGGGGTGATGGCCCTCCATTTTAGTGCTAAAGAGATAAGGCATGAAGGGAACAGAGTTCCCATGGCTGAGAGCACTAACACTTTATCTTAATATTATTATTTTAATTTCGATATTATTCTTGTCTTCACCTGAAATATACTCAAACCTCAGAGATACAACTTCACGTGTGGTAACGAAATACAATTATCAATAAAATAAATATTTACATGAAAGAACTAATAAACATTACAAATATGATCCAAAGTATGAGTGAATTAGCTAAAATGCTAATCAAATTTATGAGTGGATTGGTAACGTTCTAATCCCACCCAGTCCCTTATTTTAAACGCATATACCCTTTTATGAGAGACAAGTTTATTCAAAGCATTAGTAAAAATTAAATATCGGAATCTGTCATAGTGGAGATCTAAATTTCAATTTGTTACGTTGTACTCAATCCCTAGGCCATCACCCCAACACTCCCACCAAGTCTGATTGAGTACAAAGTTCAATTGCAACCCAAACCCAACCCATGAAGGTGACAGTAGTATAGCCTCTAAGGCTGGGCCTTCCAAATTAAAGGCTCATAAAAAAATAATTAATATTTAGCCCAAGCCTCATTAGGCTCACACAGAAGCCCATATCGAGCCCACCAAGCCAATTGTTTTTTTATTATATACATCTAATATATTGCCCGTGCCATGCACGGAATGAATAGATAATATTATAACTATTAGTAAAAATGAGAAATTATAATATAATAATCCTTATTTTATTATATTTACTAATATAAAATATTTTTGATGATAATATTTTATTTGTATGACACCTACTATTATATTTAATATTGTTATTTCAAATATAATTATGATACAATATAGAACTTACATGCACGAAAACCTCATTTAATATAGGTAAGCAAAGTGGATAATTTGGGTGGAAGCTACAAGATGTATAATGTTACAAACCACAATGTTATCTAAACTGTTCAATTAATGTTACATTAAAATATATAAAAGTTAAAAAGGTTATCACTATTTGTATCTCTAACAAATCCAGTGAGGGTTGCACATGCTATGATCCATTATGATCGAAGTGGAATTTTTGTTATGTTCATTAAAAATAATTTTATTTAAGAATTTTGGCAGTTTTTTAAATTATAGATTTATGCTTACAAAGTTTGGGGATTGCTTTAACTTAGAAAAATAAATGTATTCTCTTGTAATGCTTACTTAGGACATGTGTAATTTACACTTTATACTTAATAAATAACATTATCTATATATAGTCTTGTAATCAATTTTATTTTCATATTGATGTCTTAAATTAAATTAATTAGATATGAATATATGAAAACATATTATATGATAAATATTTTTATTTTAAGAATATTCATATTTTTTTTACAAAATATTCAAGAGAAATTTACTTTGTGGTCCAAAATAATAAAAATATTTAGTAAAAGGTCCTAAAATTTAAAATATTTAACCATAAGTTCCAAGGAATCATTGTGAAATTAATTTATTCAGTGAAAAGAAAATTGTGCCCTTGTAGATTGAAAAGAAAACAGAGAGAGGGGGGGGGGGAGAGAGCGACTCTGTTTGGGATTCGTCCTTTTCTTTGTCTCTGATTCTAATCCACAGCTAATTGTGTAGAATCACCGACGCATCCTCTCGGTTTCTTGGAATTTCTGTTTTTTCTGCGATTGGTTGGGTCTAGGTGCGCTTCCCTTCCAATCGATCCAATCTATTACCATGGCTACGATCGGGCACAACAATCTCAACGCCAAATTGGTGAGTTTGATTTCGATTCCTTACTCTCTCCTTGTTTTCATTTCCTCCCCAGGTTTGTCGATGGTTTGAGGTTATAATGCTCTCAATTTATGATCAGGTTCTCCTAGGGGATATGGGTGCCGGAAAATCGAGCCTGGTTTTACGATTTGTCAAGGGTCAATTTCTTGAACTCCAGGTTATTTTCATCCTCATTTAATTCTGAGCTTATCTTGAAGATTTTACCACGTGTATTTGAGTTAGATGCGCATGAAATTTTGACTTAGAGTTAGATATACTGATGTGCCGAAAATATTCTGTGAATTGCATGTCTCTCTCCGCTGGAAAACAGTTTTTTGGCATTTTGAATTTAGCTCGTTTGAGTTTGAACTGATTTTTTGGATGTAATTATAATGTGAATTCAAGTTTTATCAGTAATGGCTGTTTCAATTGGAATTGGAATGTTTCTAAAATCTATTATTCAGAATATGAGAATTGTTTCTGCTGATCGCATAGAGGTCTGGATGCTTTTCCCCTTTTACCCAGGAATTTATAATACAATAGGATAATTAAGTTTTTTTTTTGCCTATTAGAATGACAATTAAGTTATTTGTTTCATTATTCCCTTTGTTTGGTTAGGCAATTGGTTTTTTCCCTAATGTTTTTGGTGTCTTTATGATGATGTTGCTGTGTTATTACTTTTGGGTTCTGATTTATAAATCATGTACTTAATTTTGCTGATCTGAACTTAATTGATTAAAGCGGTTTGAACATGTGTAAAGAAAGTCACTTGTTGTGTGTTCTGTTTTTGTGTTATGTGTGCTGTGTGTCTGGAAAAAATGGTGATGTAATGAAGATGGAGGTGAAAACGGAGGTGTGTGAAGAGCTGGGATGGAATGGTAAAATGTAGTAGATGAGGTTGTCAATAGAGGCGTGACAGTTGTCAATATGGCTTCCCGGGTTGTCAATGACAACTATATGACTGCTGGGTTGGATTTAGTGTTGATTGATACTTAGTCAGTTTTAGTATAGGTTAAGGCTGAGTGTGTGGGTATTAATGTGATTATCTCTTGGATTTCTTTTTAGGTATGGTGCTTGAACTGCGACCTAGTGAAATGCAAAGTATAAAGTGTGGATATTGTTGAGAAGTGTTTGGAAATGGTAGCATGTGTGCTCTATTTTTACGTTGTTCATGCTCTATTTCTAATTAAGAATGATGATGGAATGCAAACACAGGTGAAGAAGCAGTGGTGAGAAGGTCTGGTGGCCGAAGGTGAGAAGGAGTTGTTAATGCAGGCAGTGAAGGTTGTTAATATAGCTGGTAAGATTGTCAATAACACCTGAATGTTCTAAGGAAATAAAGTAACAAGATGTTAATGTATGGGGTAAAGTTGTTAACGACAAGTGTATTGTGTAGGTGGTAAGTCGCAATGGCAAGCTCGTCTACGAAAAATCTAGTATGCTTTATTCATACAGGAGGAAAATTTGTGAGAAATGAAGCGGTTGGTTTAACGTATGTTGGGGGAATTGTTAGATCAAGAATAATCAAAGAAGGTTTAAGTTATGAATAGTTGAAAACAATGGTAGCGTCAATTGTGGGAAAAGACAGCAACAATATGGTCTCATATCAACCATCATTTATCCAAGTTACAATATCTATGTAAATTATGTGGCAGCGTTAATGGAGAAAGTGGGCATCTATATGTAAATGAAGGTTGGATATGTTAATACTCATATGGTCTCATATCAACAATCATTTATCCAAGTTACAATGTCTATGTAAATTATGTTTTCATTTGTATATAACAACCTATGTAAAAATTGTATATGAAGTTATCATATTATGCTTGGGTCATTATCATTATTTTCACTGGTATGCACATAGTGTTGCCATTAGCAGCACATGGTGTTGTCATTAGCAGCATATGCTGTTGTCATGACCAGTGCATGCTTATACTCATAAGGACCTGATGTAGTCAACACCAGCGCATGGTGTTGTCAATACCAGGACCTTATGTTGTCAACACAGCACATGGGGTTGTCAATAACAACATCAGCGCATGGGGTTGTCATTAGCAGCACATGGTGTTGTCATTATTAGCGTATGTTGTTGTCGATATAAGGACCACATGTTGTCAACACCAGACTGTTGTCATTATCAAAAACTACTCATAAACTGGACATTATACACTTATAATTGTCAAGTAATTATCATTGATTAAATATGGAATTACATAATTTTTTGTATAAATAATTGTCAATGAAGATCATAAACAAGGAATTGTCAATGAAGCTCCTCGTCTAGTACAATAAACCTAAGATGCATTCTATCGCAGTTTTGCATTCTTCTAGTTGACCGCTGTCTGCTTTTACTTGAGCCATCACTTCTGCTTTTTATGCCTTAGCCATCACTTCTGCCTTCTTTGCCTTTTTCTCATCCTTTGTTTTCTTGATCCTCTCCTTAATCTCACTATATCACACATTCAGATGATCAGATGATATATATGGTAACATGACATTATGCCATGCAACATGAAATGACAACAAAGGAATCTTCATGCGTCACACGATTCATGCTCAATCAACAACTAACTCTTCAGAAATATCTTTCAAGAAGGTAATTATTTTAGGCTTTTTCCTCATAAGAATTTGATGCATTTGAAGTGCGAAATTTGCCAATTGATAATCTAACATGTTGCAATTCATGGTTGTGCAATTTATCACCTTGAGGACTGGGTGGATCTTCAAAGTGAAGAAATGATAAAACCCAATCACCTATTGCCACCAAATCTCACAGGGACATAAAAGAGTGACAAAAGGGCAGAAAAGGTGGAACTACTGGTCTAAAAGAAAATGTAAGGGATTAGGATCATATGAGAAAGAAAAGTAGGGAGGTAAAGCTAGGTAGTCATGATGAAAAAGGTAAAGCATTATTGAAGCCTATGCTCAAAAGTCTCAAAAATTAATTAGAAGAGTAGAGCAAAACAAGATTCACCTACAAGAATTGTCGCTCTTCAAGCCATTGTTTGACATGCATCACTTTGTCATGAGCATCTTTCTATTCATTTGCTACAACCACAACAACTCTGTTTGCTGTTACCTTGTGTCAAAGTCCCACATCGGAGAGGCTCGTGAGGGTGCTGGGCTATATAAGCGGACACGTTGCACACCCCTATGAGACATCTTTTGGGGAAGAGAGTAATAGCCCTATGACACTTGGCACGGGCCAACTCCCAGTCATTGTCATCACCACTCATGTACAACACATGCCCAACACTTAATGGTCTACAACTCCCAATCATTGTCATCACTCACTAAAGCCAACAGCACCAACGAGTAGATAGAAGACCAAGTTAACATGTAAACTAGTCTTCAATCTTTCTGATACAGTAAAGTCAGCAGCATCTTCAAAGCCCTGAACAGGTAAGTTGAATCCAGAAACTAGCTAGAATGAATAAGTGAAAGAATGGTTTTTGGGGAGGCCATAGCCCAAAGCATATCTCAAATTGATATACTTACGAGCCAATTAAACAATATGAGACTTTTTTAAATTCTAACGAGATATTTTTTGTGTCAGTTGCGGACCCAACAACTATATTTACTTTGATTTGACTTTAATTAATTTTAAGATAAAATAAAATTTGTTAAATCATAAATCATTTTTTTTGGGTATATGCACCAAGGGTATCCATCGGGGCGAGTTCGGTGACTAATCCCTTCGGGTATTGCAGAGGCTCAAGATGGGGGCGACCCTCCCAGGCACACTTGCTCCATTCCCATCCTCCAGCGGGGTCGAACCCGGGAGAGATGGTTAAGGGACACAAACCCTCATCCATCTGTGCCAGTGTGCGCTAGTAAATCATAAATCATTATATAACGCATTATTGGTATTTGGCAAGAAATCAGTGAAGTAATGAGATATGGTTAACCTTTATATATATATATATGTATGTATATATATTAGCTTTTTCAATATGTATCATATTAATAACTGTCTATTAGCGTGTCTCACATTTACAAAATCACACTAACCAGATATGAGGGACTTGGTTGGTGTGGACAAATCACAAATAAGGGGCGCCAGCTATAAAAATGGCGTTAATATTTTTAGGTGCCAAGCTCATATTTTTCATTATAACTTATATAGGTTCTGTTTGTCATATTTTGTGAATAAATTTCTTCCTCAGAACCTTGAAAATTTTCTTCCTTTTCTTTCCTAAACACTCACCCCCAACCAATGTAATAGCAGACACTGTTAAATTTCTTTGAGTCACTTTTAAATATTTTCCAAAGTGAGATGACATATAAGCTATAAACGTCTAATTCTTGTTTTAATATATATTTAATTTCCTTGTCCATAGCCTAATACACCAAGATGTCTAATGCAAAAAACAAAAACAAAAAAGACACGCACAGTTGTTTCCAGAATATCATGAAATTATAATGCAGTGGCAAAACAAAAATCTAGAAACGTCATTTTAATGAAACCAGTGCTTTTTTGGTCCGTTTGGGAAAGTGGTGGTGAAATGTTTTTACGCAAGCCTAGATAAGTATGGGAGATGAGTTTTGTCTCGATTTATGTGCACCGCAGAAAAAAGTGAAAAAAATCATATCCACTTTGGCTTGTTTGGAATAACATTTCTAAAAGCCAAATGCACGTTCAACAATGTTTTTCCATAAAACAAGATAATCTTCTCCACATTTACTTTGACTTGCGTAAAAGTACTTATTTATTGCATTCTCAAACGGACACTATATGATCCATCTTTTACTTTAATTTCAACACTCACGCTAACAAATGCTTGTTAATATTAGATGTAAAGAAATCAGATTAGTTAATTATTGTAGTGTACAGCTGTTATGTAAGAAACTAAGTTAGGTAGTCAGTTACACAATTTTTCCTTATTTGGTTAACGAACAGTTTGTATATAAAGATGATGTGCAAAGACTCACTGACATAATAATGAGAAATCCCTTTTCTTGCATTTCCCTTTAACTCCTATTTCATGGTATCAGAGCAAAATACTATTCACCTTGTTTCTACTTTGTAATTCGTGTTTCTCTCCCTTTCACATCCAAAGCTACTTTCCCAATCCGTCTGCCTCTCTCTCAACTTTATCACTGTGTTCCTTTTTTTTTTCTTTTCACACATCCTTTCCTCATGTCTACAGAGACCACTTCTCAATCCACATCCACGACGGCAAAGGAAATAAGCCAAGATCTGTCGCACTGCTACTATATTCATCCGAATGAAAATCCTGTGTTGGTCCTAGTTTCTCCGCCTCTTGACGGCCTCAATTACAGCACATGGGCTCGAACTATGGCGATGGCTCTTGAGATGAAGAATAAGCTCGAATTCGTCGATGGCACGATCTTGGCGCCTCCTCGTAGTAATCCTCTTTATACTCCGTGGAGGCGATGCAATACTCTAGTCCTTTCTTGGCTCACGAGATCCCTCTCACCGCCAGTCGCTCAAAGCATCCTCTGGCTAGATACCGCTGCCGCTGTATGGAAGGATCTCAAAGATCGCCTTTGTCAGAGTGATACCTTTCGCGTATCTGAACTTCAGGAGGAGTTATTTCAGACTTGGCAAGGTGACATTTCTGTCTCTGAATACTTCACTAAATTGAAGATTATTTGGGATGAACTTTTGAATTTCCATCCTCTGTCCAATTATTCATGTGATGGTTGAAGTTATCAGGAACAAGATTTTGTTATTCGGTTTCTAAAAGGCTTAAACGATCATTTCGCCACTGTTAAGTCTCAAATCATGTTGCAATATCCTTTACCATCTATCAACCGAGTTTTCTCACTTGTGATTCAACAAGAACGTGAATTAAACATTGCCTATGATGTCAAGATTTGTGTTGCTAAAACTGTCCCCGGTACTAACTTTATTCTTAATCAAGCTAATAACACTTGCATGATAAATATCACAGACGACTTCGCGTCATATAAGATCACACATTCAACGGCAAATACAAAAGATAAGCAAAGTAGTTATGGAAGAAGGCTAATTAAGCTTCAATGAGTTGTTCAAGAGTGATGTTGTCAAACTCGTTCACCGATAAGATTTATGCCTCACAAGTTCTATGGTTGGTTGGCATCGAGGATCTTCATTCAAGCAAGCAAGTGCAATTTTTGCAATCAGCATCACATCCTTAACAACTTGGTTGGAAGGTGGAGGAAGTCTTGATCCAACAAATCCTTAAGTGAAAAATCATAAGATGTTGGAGTCTCTGTCAAAGAGCAAATAAATTCTCCTGGATGTCTTCCCATTAGAATTTCTAGTATGAGAACACCGAAATTGTAAACATCACATTTCTCATTTGCTTGCATTGTAAAAGCAATCTCTGTATCAAGCATGTGAAACTATGAGAATGGTTATATTGCTTTGCATAGAATAATAACGATTTTTTGCTACTGGGAAAGGAGGCCATACCTGGAGCAGCATAACCATTGGTGCCAACAAATGAGGTCATGTTGTTTGAGTCAAGCTTTAGAAACTTGGCTATTCCAAAATCAATGATACAAGCTTCTTGATATTCTAGATCTAACATAATGTTCTTGCTTGATATGTCACGATGAACTATGGGACATGAGAGCCCATGATGCATATGGAACAATGCACTAGCAACATCTTTAACAACATTTGCCCTTTTATCCCAATCAAGTTTCGATGCTTGCTCGTCACTTTTGAAAATCTTATCCAAGCTACCACCTTCTAGGAACTCATAGAGTAAGAACAAGACTTGTGGGCTCGAAAAGTATCCAAGCAACTTTACTACATTATGTTGTTTAATGTCTATTAGTGCTTGAATTTCACTTATGTATGCTTTGATATTGGAGAAATTTACATTTGAATTTGAATGAAGCTTTTTCACAGCAAAAAATTGACCTAGAAGTAACTCAGCCTTGTAAACACTTCCTTGTCCTCCTACCCCAACAAGATATTTGTCATCAAAATCCTCTGTATCCTCAACAACTTTTTGATGCAACATTTCTCTATCAAAACACCCCATGTAGAAAAGATTTTGAGCTTGTGCTTGTCCATTTTGATGATTTGTTTTCTTTGATTTTTGAATCAAAATATAGGAAATTCCACCTACTACTAGCATTAGAGTCACAAAACAAACAAGCAATGACACTAATATCTTTACTTTTTTGTTTATACAACCTTGTGGATTATTGTTATGTTTATTGCAAAGCTCTAAGCTAGTAACATTACCACATAAACCGGCGTTGTTCCTTACTGCCTCATATGCAATGTTTTTCAAAGGCACGGATGCTCGGAAGAGGTCCCTCAAGATGATTGTATGATATATCAATAGATATCAAGTTGACATGTCATCAAAGTTGGATGTAATGGTGCCATAGATGTCATGATGTGAAAGGTTCAAATTTTCCAACATCTTTAATGTTCCAAGTGTTGTCGGTATTTTTCCTTTGAACATATCCTCACTAAGTTCAAGAACTCGTAGGGCTTGTAATTGACCAAATGTAGATGGAATGCTTTCATTGAATTTATTTTTGCTCAAGTTCAAGAACCATAGCTTGCGCAAGCCTCCGAACTCTCTAGGTATTGGGCTAATGAGATTATTTCCTACCAACTCTAATACCTCAAGTCGATCCAAAGATCCTATTTCTATAGGAATCATGCCTGACAATTGATTATGACTCATAGAGAGTCTGGTCAATGAGATCATCTTCCCTAATTCTTTTGTAATTTCTCCTACCCAAGTGATTTGATGAAACATTGATTTCCCCAAGATAGGTTGCCTCTCCTACTTCTGGAGGTATGCTGCTAGAAATGTTGTTGTTGGAAATGATGAACGCGGTAAGATTTTGACACTTTCCCCGCAATGGTGAAATGTGGCCATATAATTTATTGTTACTTAAATTGATGTATCTCAGATATGGATACACACCAAAATCACTTGTTATATTTCCAACTAATTGGTTATCATGAAGTCTAACTCTAATAAGGTTAGAGCAATTTTGCAAGGTTCTTGGAATTGGATCTGTGAATTTGTTCTCAGAAGCATCCAAATATTCAATTGATCCCCCCAAGAAAATATGTTGTGGCAAATGGCCACTCAACTCATTCCTCCAAATTTGTAAACTTGCTTAAGTTGGGAATATTATTCACAGCTATAGGAATGCTCCCATTGAGTTGGTTCCATGCTAATGCTAAGCCTTTGACGTGTTTCAAATTGCCTATAGTAGTTGGAATAGTTCCAGAAAGAGAGTTATTGGCAAGGAAGAGGAATTGTAAATTGACCAAGCTTCCCATAATGAATGGAATTGTTCCCCAAACTCTGTTGTCTGCCAAGTTTAAGAAAGTGAGATTTGTCAAGTTTCCAATGGAATTTGGTATTGACCCATACAAGTTGTTTCCTGACAAATCCAATTCAATGAGGGAGTAGAGGTTCCCAAATTCACGAGGAATGGAACCCAACAATCTAGTTTTATAGAGGTAATGGATTTTCAATCTGGTCAAGTTTCCTAATTAACAAGGAATTCCTCCAGTGAAAGCATTTTCATACAAGTATAACTTTGTGAGATCACTCAGCATTCCAATTTCTTGAGGAATGAGACCTGACATATGATTTGTGTAAAGAGATAATATTTTTAAATTCCTCAAGTTTCCAATTGCTTTGGGAATTTGCCCAGTAAGATTATTCACACCAATTCTAAGCACATTTGGAGTATTCAACTTTCCTACTTCTGGAGGGACGAAACCACTCAAGAAATTATCATACATGTGTAATGATAAAATACTGGACAAGTTACAAATTTTGTTTGGAATAGTTCCAAATAACTCATTCAAACTAATATCTAAAACTTTGAGTCTAGTGAAGGATGCATGAGAAGTTGAAACTGTGAAGGGTACCTTGTATTCCAAGACGAGTAAGATTTATGGTGGAGACGAAGGGCATGGATTCTTCATCACAAGTAATTCCATTACAGTGAGTGCAAGGATTAGAGCCATTGTTCCAAGGAGACAAGATAGCTCGATTTTGCTTTATAAGGCTCGCTTTCCACTTTAAAAGACCATTTGCCTCCTCCTCGGTAGCAACGGATAATGAACAGAACATCACAGACACGCTGAACAATAAGGATATGAAGAGAATTCGCCATGTTGCTGCTAGTGCAAGAGTGAAATTAGCCCTTTGTGACTTAAACACCATGATTTGAAAAATTTGGGATTACTTTGAAATGTTGATTCCTAGATGGAGAATGGGTGCGTATTAATGGAGGGGATCGGAGAGGTTGATAAAATGTAATTGCATTCATAAAATGGAGAGGTCCTTTAATTTTATAAGGACTGATGCATAGAACGAAGGAAACTATAAGAGCATAATAAAAAAATTAGAGGGGTCCAACAAAACTTTGGGTCAAAATATAAGTTTCTTTCCATGAATTTTCATTCTCATCCCTACAAAAATATTCCAACAATCAAATGATCCAATGAACACGGCAACAATTTTTCTCCACTTAGCAAACAACACAGCAAGACATGAGCTCTCTTTCTCTATCATCTTTCTCTGATTTCATATTACAGAAAACCAAATTAATACATACGTACATACATGCATGCATGTAAATATAAGAAATAGACTTCATTCTTTTGCAATTCAAATGATCACTCGCTCCAGTCAACAAGCCAAAACTATCCACTTCAACTTCATCGTAATTCATGCTCCGAAGATGTAAGACCAATGGAATCAATCAACGTAAGTGGGAAACATATGAATGATTCAACTCCCATCATATTCTTCTTCTCAAATCAATGACTCCACAAATGTCAAATCCCATTGAAATACCATCAAAATTTCAATGACTATAAGAATACCATCAAAATTTCAAAATCTCAAATCAATGACTCCACAAATGTCAAATCAGCTTGCTTAGCTTGCACCAAATTGAGATTTGAGAATGTTGTTAAATTACACATATTCAATCCTTACTATAAGAATACTCTTTTTAGAATAAAGAAGTTTAATAAATTACATTAAAATATTTATAATTATTATTTTTCTCTGGATTAATTTTTCTTATATTTTATTTATAATTATTATGTCAAAATTACAAAGCTCATGGAATGAAATTTCACCTAATACATAATGTACATAAAAAATAAGAGGCAAGCACTCCTTGCGCTATTACTGTGGTGCTTCTACAGTAATGTATAAAAAAAGCATGTGATAGATTAATCCGTGTAAGTGATATTACTTTTTCATTTTTGATTGAAGCAGAGGACATAAATCTGATACAAAATTATCATACCCATCAGTTATATGTTACAAAAGTTGAAATGATGATGCAGAAACCAAACATTCAATTCAGTACTTAAAAGTCCCAAACTGATCATACATATGATACCAATTAAAATTAATCACAATCCTAAAGAAATTACATCAAAATGTCAAGTGCACGCAACACTTTATTTTTCTTTGATATTAGACAATTTAAACATGCGCGCGCACAAAACTAGTTGTTGACGTGCACGCAACACTTTATACAAGCTGGCCTAACTACAGAAGAAGTTCAATCCCTCGTTAGTTGTCCGATTGCTACAAGGAAAGGAGGCCATAACTGGAGTAACATAACCATAAGTGCCAGCAAACGAGTTCATGTTGTTCGAGTCAAGCATTTGAAACTTTGCTGCTTCGAAGTGAGCGGCATGAGCTTCTTGATATTTTAGACCTAACGGGATGTTCTTACTTGATATATCACGATTAACTATATATGGGACATGAGAGCCCATGATGCATATGGAATAATGCACTAGTGACACCTCTAGCAACATTTGCCCTCTTATCCCAATCAAGTTTAGATGCTTGCTCGTCACTTTTAAAAATCTTATACAGGCCACCCCTTTTAGGAATCATAGACTAAGAACAAGACTTGTGGGCTTGAAAAGTATCCAAGCAACTTCACTACATTATGATGTTTGATGTCTATTAGTGCTTGAATTTCACTTCTCTATCCTTTAAGATAGTTGAAATGATGATGCAGAAACCAAACATTCAACTCAGTACTTACAAGTCCCAAACTGATCATACATATGATACTGATTAAAATGAATTACATTCCTAACAAAATTACATTAAAATGTCAAGTGCGCACGACACTTTATTTTGTTTGTTGATATTATATAGTTTAAACATGGGCCTGCAGGCACAAAACTAGCCGTTGACGTGCACACAACACTTATACAAGCAGGCCTACCGACGAAAGAAGTTCAATCCCTTATTAGTTGTCCAATTGTGATGGTGTCAAGTTGATCCTCATAATAAGATTTTGGTGTTCTTGCAAAATCCTCAGATACTTGTTTCATGATTGGATGAGACTGAGGAGTCTTACTCAAGCAAGAAAAGGCTATTTTTACAACTAAGATCACATCATCTAGGATTGGTCTTGTGAGTGCAAAGAGATGTGAGTCCAACACATCCTTTAGCAAAAAATCATTGATGCAGATTGAATTCTCAATTAGAGATAAAATAAGCTCTGTTGGATGTGCACCTATAATGATTTCTAAAGTCAACACTTCAAAGCTAAATACTCCACATTTCTCATTTGCCTCCATGTTGAAATTGATCTCTGCAATAGATTAATGTTATGTTATATCCATAATATTCCAAAGAGCAGTATTTTGGAAAGAACAAACAAAAATGTATTACCTGGTGCAGCATACCCCGAATGTGCCAGCAAATGGGGTCATATTGTTTGAGTTAGCCTTAAAAAATAATGCTTCTTCATATTTTGAACTCAGACGAATATTCTTGCTCGATATGTCACGATGAACAATAGGAATTGAACATCCATGATGCATATGGAATAAAGCATTAGCCACACCTTAAACGACATTCACCCTGTTGTTCAGTCAAACTCAATGGCTTGTTCCTCATTCTTCAGTATGAACAATAAGAATACTTTTTGGAAGGAATTTGTGCTTTGGAAGTGGGAAGGGATCGAGGGGAATTTCCTAACCTCATGCTTGCTTTGCGAGGAGTAAACTTTTAGATATAGTTAATCTCCAACAATGATAATAGTGATGTTAATAAATATTACATAATCAAAATGTAATTGCCAATGAATACTTTTTCAACGGTGATTCTAATAGGGGCCTATTTCAATCTCTCTACGGAATTATAACAAAAATCTAATTGTGACATTGGCCCAGACAAAGCTTATTAGGCTTGGTGGGCTTGGTTCTTGTTCTTCTTTGAGCCTGCAGTGAGGCTTAAAAATGTTAATAGTTTTGTGGTGTTGAGCTTTAACTGATTTCAAAGCCCATCGACCCTCATTTAGGACTGTCCATCTTAATGTTAGGTTTTACGTATATCTCTAGTAGAGAAAATTCTCTTAATGATACTATCAGAGACAAAATATAACCACACATTGAGATATTGACTATTTCTATTTGACCCAATCCCATTAGTAATGTATCATATAAAAATGTAAGGAGTATATCAATATGTGTGTGTGTGTGTGTGTATGGAGACTATCATTTTTGTTTGTGTGTGTGTGTGTGTATGGAGACTATCATTTTTGTTTGTGTGTGTGTGTATGGAGACTATTCTGTTTGTATTAATATATACATATGTGAGTGTGTGTGTGTGTGTGGAGACTATTATGGGCATAATTTTTTATGCTGATAATAAATAAATTTTATTCCATTAATTTATTTTAAAAAATTTCTTTTCGTTTTTTTATTTTTGTCTCTCAGTTAGTAGCCTATCAGTCATAATTAAGAGCATAAAGACTAATATATATATATATAATTGAGGAAACTGTAAGAATCCGATAAAAAAACAGTTACCTGGTTAAAAATTATGTGAAACTACATGTACGTAAAAATAATCAATCTTCCCTTATCTTTATTAGTTTATTCAATATTTATCTTATTAATAACTGTAATTTATCATGTTAGCATGTGTCACATAAAATCACACATATCAGGTATAACTTGGTGTAAAGCACAAAAAAGAGAGACCAACTACATAATGGTCAGCACTTGAGCTCCCTTATATTAATCTTTGACAGATAAAGAAGAAAATAAAAGGAAGGGAATTGGTTCCAAAAAAGAAAGGGACAGAAACTACAATATACGGGACTTGAGTCATGAGTCACTCACTCACTATAAGAATAACTTTTTATCATTGAGACAAAAAAAAAAAAACAATAGAAAGAGAAAATAAAGCGAATGACTTTGAGTCTATTATTATATTATCACGTGAAGTTGCACATGTGAGCATATTTCTCAATTATACGGTGGAGCTTTAAAAATGAGTGGACAAATGTTAGGAATGTATGAAAACAAAAGAAAATAATGAAATTATGGTATGACTATTATTTGATACATATGAATTAATCATGAAAAGAAAGCCAGAAACACTGAAAATATTGTAATGAAAAAGCATTAGGAAACAGGTTTCAGATGAAGGAAGCGTGAGAATGTAGCAATATTATTCATTACCTCTTTTCATTTCCAAAGCACAAATTCCTTCCTACCAAACAGGCCTCAATGATTTTTTTTTTGGGTCAGAAGTTTTACCAGAACTTTTTTTGTTTTGTTTGATGTCAGAAGCTTTCACGACAAAAGCAACTTTTGTTCTTTTTTTAAAAAAGTGCTGGTAGGAAAGAATTGTCCCTCTCCAAGGAAAAAAAAGCTAGTGATCACTTTTTCTTAATTCCTTGATAAATAAAATATGCGTAGTGCCAAAACTTTAGTTAAAGGGAACTCGATCAAAGTGACTATGAAAAAATAAAAAATAAAAATTGAGGACAGAAATAATGATGCTGTTTTCCTTCTTTTGTGATGGTTCTTATGATATGATTTGTACTCGTAATAGTACTACAGTTTTCGCAAGCTATCTGTTAATTTTCAAATCTTAAATAAAGTTGAATTTAATCGTAAATATAATATCTCAATCTGTTTTGCCTTATAAATTTATAATTTTCTCTTTAAAATGTATCCATTGATTGTATAGATTATCAATGGATAATTTTAATGCACATAATTAGAAATTGTAGTTTAGAAAAATTAACTATGTTTATTATAAATAACCAACTTAATTCATTTTCTATTATCTTTAAATTAGTTATTTAACTATATGAAAGACTTGAGGAAGTAAACTAGTAATTATAATCCATTTTGCTAGCTTATTAAATGTCATATACTGCCTCTCGCCTTCTAGAAGTATTTTTTTATTCTTAATATAGGTCATTCAGAGAACCATGAATACTTATTTGCCAATTTTGACCTTATGGTTAATGTTTAAATGTGGTTCTTATTTTTTTTTATCCTTCAAATTCTGAATAATAAGGTTAAAGTTGAAAAACTTCATCAACTTACGATAGTGTTAACGATTTAACGGCCATTCTTTGGTTAGTGTGAATAAATTGAAAGTGTTATATAATAGAGAAAAGAAGGAAAAGATATCTATATTTAATATATTAAAATATGCATTCGATCATGAGCTATATAAAATTAGATGTGGCTTCTATGCAATATATGCCTTCAAAATAATGGAGTTATGGATTTTATATTTTATAATTATAGTGATTACAGACATAATAATGGGTATATAAATATCGAATCTTATTATTTGCATTACAGAAAATAATCCTTATAGAAGTAAATAATCAAATTTATAATAAATTGTATTATTTATAAATTTTAAATAATTAATGTAACTAACTCCTTGTTATACATAAGAAAGTACATTGGCCTTATAGGAAAAGCTCTAACATGTTTTTATATTCATATAAAATTTCTTACTATGCACTCTAACCACTATTAGTATATATTATTTAATTAATTTCTTTCACTACTTCTTTTGAATATTTTTCAAAGTGAGATGACATAAGTGTGGTTAATGAGCTGTAAAGGCTAATTATTCTTGTGATCTTTTTGTCTCTAATTGTCAATATCTATAAGCACTTTTTCTCAAGTCCCTAATATTGTACTAAAGATGTCTGATGCAGAATGTTGTGACAAAAGATGAAGAAAATTCACTTTATATATATATATATATTAGAAACTTCACTTTTAACTTCTTTTTTTTATATTAGAAACTTCATTTTTATGGGCAGTGAAACTCCCTTTTTTTACAGCTTATATGGTCCCTTTCTTCTTTCTTCTCTGCAATATAGCTTTGAAAAATAAAGCAGAACAAAACAAGAACGTGGACATGCAAACGACACACAATTGGCAAGTATAACAACTAGTAAGCAAAAAAAATTGCAATAAAGAAAAATTGAACATGCCCAATAATACAGTGATGGTTATAAATCTACAAGTGATTAGAAACTAAACTAGGTAGAGATTACTCTTAGATATTCATAAAAATTGAGTCAAGAGATGGGTTATTATATATAGTTCTTGACTTGTGGGTTTCCCACTAAACACGTAATTATTAGAGGACTTTTACTGTAACACAGCCCTTCACTTTTGGAATAGCCATACTTCATTAAAAGAAAGGAGTAAAGGAAGGAGACAATAAGCTAGTCGTACTTTAATTTTCTTGATAATTGAAGTATGCATATATAATGCATTACTTTAGATAAAGAGAAGAAGTGACTAAATCATCAATATTTATTATATTGACATTATCAAAGTTGACTTTAATTAAATATGGAGAATCCATCGAATAAAGATTATAAGAATAATATAGTAACAAAAAGTTTTTCTTTTGTTGTGATAAAAGATGTTTGTTTTGATAAATAACTGTCAAAAAGTGTATAAAAAAAGCTGAACAAAAAAAAAGGTGGACATCTAAACAACGCATTACAAAAATTTTTGTTTTGATGGAGCCGTTCTTGAAAACTGCTACAATATGTGGACATCTGAACATGTTCGATAGTGATGGTTATAAATCTTCAAGCAATTAAAAACAAACTAGGTAAAGATGATTCTTATGTACTCATAGAAATGAAATCTAGAGATGGGTTGTTATAAATCTTCATTATTGAATTGTCCAGTTGCTTAACAACCTATCTCTAGAAATGGAATCTAGAGATGGGTTGTTATAAATCTCCCACGAAACATTGCTAAGCAACTGGACAATTCAATAATAAAGACTTTTACTGTAACACAGCCCTTCAATTTTGGAATAGCCACACTTCATTAAAAGAAAGGAATGAAGGAAGGAGACAAGAAGCTAGTCGTACTTTAATTTTCTTGATTATTAAAGTATGCATGTGATGATGCAAAACTTTGGTTACAGAGAAGAAGTGACTCAATCAATTGACCTTATAAAATTTGACTATAATTAAATGAAGATTCGTACGAGCACTCGAATAAAGATGATAAGAATAATATAGTAACAAATATGATAATACACCTGAGTTTATGCATTGATCATCTTTAAATTAGGATTCTAGTGTATTCGTTCGTAGGAAGTTTCTCTATTTTTCTGTAGCAACCAAATGTCAAATAATGAAGGACAAAAATGAAATCTCATAATTTTTAAATGTACATGATCGTAACAATAATATATTTTGTTAGCCAACTTCAACTTTTTTTCCTGTGTCATCGTGAAGTTAATATATGAAAGAACTCTCAAAAAAATTACACAAAACCTGATAGCTAGGCCTCGTACAATCTATATGCATGTACGCGCACATACACACACACACACATAGTACGGCTCTTTATTGATTTTTATGTTGATTTTATGAATTTTTCTTTCATTATTTTAAATTTTACTTTCATTATATTTTCTCCTACGGAACTTCCAATCGTTTGGAAATGCAAACTCTTTATGAAAGCGAGAAATTCCCTCACCCAATGAACCAACTCACCTGTCCACTAGTGATTAAGCGTCAGATTGAAGAACCGTTTTGAGAATACATTTTGATAGAATGTATTTTGTTCAGAATACATTTGTGTTTGAATAAACGTTAGATTCAACGTATTTATTCTGCAAAAAGATTTTTTATTTAAAATGTATTTTCAAAGAATGAGTTAATAAACGTTAGAAATCTACAAGTTAACGTGAATCCAAAAAATGAGTTACCAAACAAGCAATAAGATGATGACCCGGGGAGTCCAAAAGTCTGTTCAACAGTATTTTTCCGTAAAACGAAATAATCGCCTTCACATATTTACCTCAATTTACGTAAAAGGACTTCTTCACCGTATTTCTAAACGGGTTCGATAACTCATGTTGTTTTTATCCTATGTGCCATTCCACGTGTTTCTTTAATAAATTAGAATTATTTAAATGACAAAATCTCTTAGAAATCCGCACTTTATTTATCACATGTTCTCTCTCATCTATGTGCCCTCCCCCTCGCCTCCCTCGCGTTCCTCTGGCTCTCTCTCCATCGGCCACTTTCTCTCCTGTCGCTCTCTTCTTTAACTTTCTCTTCCTCTTTCCTCACTTTCCCTTTCACATAGCTCCGATCATTTTCAGCCAAACTAGCTAGTTCCATGCCAGTTCTCCTTGTTCACACCTAAATTATCTCCTTTCTCTCTAACCACCACACTGTCGTCTTCACCGTACTCCCCCTTTTTTACAATTCCTGATCGGGCCCATTTTGTGAAGTACGAGTGACCAAGGATATAGTATCAAGAAGCCACCACAACAGTCTCAGACACAATAGCAGATTTCATCTTTTTCTCCTCATGTGGACGAATCTTTGGATCAAGCCAGGCCAAAAATTACTTGAGGAGGTTTCTTTGACATGGCTTTGTGTTTCATAAGAAAAAGGGGAAAAAACATGAACTCTGGAGAGCACAGGGAATGAGCTGCCAATGGATATAGAGAAGAAGGGGAGGGAGGGAGGGAGATATGAGGGAGAGTTGAAATATGGGAGAACATATGAGAAATAAAGAAGTAAGGGTTTCTAGGAGATTTTATTATTCAAATAATTATGATTTATTAAGAAAATAAATGGAATGACACATCCTGGGTGCATGCAAGAATCCCTCAATTTTTTTTTTGAACTGAAAGAATCCCTCAATGAAAGCAAGCGAAATTAAAAAGAAAAATGGGATTCATTAACAAAGATGGTTTGGCACATATGTTGTGCCCTTGCAATCAAATGGGTTTGCAACATCTCCTCTTCCCTTATAATCATTTTCTCTATTTATAACCATTACACAAATATTGAAAGGGTTTAAATTTGGTTTTATACAAAATCTGTATTTTTTATTTTCTTTGTCGTGTTAAAGTATTCATGTTAAGATATAGCAATTTAAATTTGATTAGTTATTTTATAATAATTTAATATTCTGATAATAGTACTAATAATGGTAAAAGAAAATGAAATCCATTGATCTAATGATTATAAATAGGGAAAAAGAGGGAAAAGAATGATAAGAGAAAAGGAGAGGAGATGTTACATTCCCGCAATTAATATAATCAAGCGTGGGTATGGAATGTGCTTTCCTTCATGATAATATTATATTTTTCATTCTTTTATTATTTTTATCATGCCAGATATACGCTTATATATATATATATATATATTCAAACCAAGCAAAAATATAATTCATATAATCCATCCCATACCTTCCATTGTTTCTTTTTTTTCCCTCATTAATAACTTTTGTTTTCTACATTCCAGATGAGCCATCACCTATTCGTATTGAGCTTGAGAAAGGAGCTATATTAATTATTCACAACTTGTGATTATATGGTTTGGCATATTATTTCGATGGAATTATCATAAAGTCCAGAGAATGTGCGTAATAACCAAAATCACATAAGTTGAGCAGCAGGTAATGCTAATTTCAGTGTAAGACATGACAGTAGGTCATATTGTTCACTTGTCATTAAAACATTCTTGTGATTATATTTCTTTCATATGACCATATAGTAATTCTCCCTATTAATAAATAATTTTTTTCACTTATAATAAAGTCTTTTTTATTTTCAACTCAGTTTTAGATGTTGAATTTAGTTTTGATGTCAAAAGTTTGGTAAGATTTATTGCAGAAATAATATGCTTCGTGCGTGCATCCATTTTCTCTTGAAAAGCAACAAAATTTTCAAGAGTGATCTCAAGGAGAAACCAAAATAGAAAATAAAAATAAATCTGAAGTTGAGAAAGTTGCAAGAGGAGTAGACCCGGAAGTTTATTGTAATATGACAGATTATTACGTGCACAAACATCTGAACACATGCTAATTAAAACTGCTTGACACTATTTCACAAACACACATTGGATTGAAAACATTAAAATTTACATAGCCATTTTCTCATACTGAGGGATTATTATAGGACTTCTCACTTTGTGCTTCCCATCACTCCAAATCAACGCTCCAAATGAAGGCTCTGAAGTTTTGGCTGATCTTGTTGCTTGTAAACTAACCATATAGCTCTTTTGTTGTTTTGTTCTCTGAAAGGTCAAAGTTGTTGGAAGAACAACAACCTTAACTCCTCGTGGGGCTATGACATTTACAATATATGTGCTTGGAGGCCCCACATTTGTTACTATACGAGAAACATTGATAGGTTTCACACCTAGGAAAGGCACAGTAATAGCAGGGTAGTTGAAATCTTCTAGTCTGTAAGATATTGGGCATTTGTATGGCTTATTATAATTAATGGCTTCAATTATTCTTTCCTCGTAAGCAGAAGCACATAACAAGTTGAGGTAATCAGAAATGCTGAGATCATAAACCAGTCCTGGGTCTATTGCAAGGTTAGGCCTCACAAAGCCTGTACCATAGTGAAATGGAGTTGCGACTTGACCGTCTTGTTCATCCAAAATCCGTCTAATGGTATTATCCAGTATGCTTGCTATAATAACAACATAGTTTTTCATGCATGTTAGGAAAAAAGAGAGAGAACAAATTGCAAAAGCATGAGAACATACAAATAATTGTGTATACTAGCACGTCATATATACCTGTGGTCATGATTGCTGACTTGATCATTGCAGGACTCCAATTAGGATGACGAGTTTTGAGAAGACCAGCAATGCCAGAAACATGAGGACATGCCTGGGAAGTTCCGGAAAGAATATTGTAGTCAAAGTGAGCTTCATCTGAATCAAGGTTGGTCGAACTTGCAGCAGATGAATAAGCAGCAATTATATCCTGACCTGGTGCAGCTACATCGGGCTGTAAAATGCAAAGAAAAGTTAAAATTACAATACCTGATGGCTAGAGTATGTAGTTAGACTATATGAGAATATAATGTAGCAGTAACCTTGAGGATTGAGGGAAGAATCACATTGGGTCCCCTTGATGAGAAAGCAGAGACTCTTGGAGCTGGCCTTACTGGTATAAATGTTTTTGCATTATTCATGAATGCAAGCGGGTTCCTGCGATAATATATATATATATATACACATGGAGCCCTGTCACTTCAAATATCTTCATAGCAACTCTAAATGGATTGGCGGATAAGAAAGATGTATAGTATTTACTTGCTACCGAAATATGAGACTGTGGATGGGGGAAGTGATGGGTCAGCTGGACTTTGAGGAAGATTGGAAGTATCAAGAACTTGAGTATCAGCTGTACGTGTGTTCAATTCCTTATCATTTTGTAAAATCATTTTCAATGCACCTACACGCTTTGCTTCTTGACCCTTTTCCACAGGCCTTAGGGTCCTTCCTCTTTGGCATACTAATATGCGACCTCTTACTTTGCGAGGATCAAGTGTTCCGGTTTTGCAAAGCTGCCTGCAACAACAAGAACAACCAAAACGTATTCGTACTTAGGATAAAGGACTAGAGGAACATATTTGACAGTTCAACACAAAAAAGAAAGCACCATGAATTGTGAAATCCATTCTTACGCATCTTGGAATGTCGCATTAGGGAGCCTGACATTGCCAGCAATTACCACAGGGATTAACCTCTGAGATGTCGACTTTGTAGCAAGACTCGTGCCCTGATCAATATATAATTAATTTTACCAATCATAATATATACTCCTCCCTTATATATTTATAAGACGTTTCTAATTAATTCACGTGCACCAATAAAAATACATAAAAGCATTAAATTTGTCATATAAAACTGAAATCATTCCCAATGTCACTCTTATTAAACATGAGCATCTACTGGACAAAATATTTAATGGTCATTATTGAAACTAGCTATCAAAGCATCTTATATAGAAGGACTAAATGTGAAAGAAGGGAAGCGATACATACGAACCTGAATTATTTGGCGATTACCGAGAGTAATATTATTGATAAATTCTCTGTCTATGGAACCAGCAGCAATAGTGAAGATCCAAGGTGCCACATTGCCCACAGTCTCAAGTTCGGGTCCTTCATTACCGGCGGAGGCAACAACTAGTATTCCCCTGGCAACCGCATGGAAGGATCCTATGGAGATGCCATTGGTCAACATGTCATTCACATTTGGCACAGCACTCCGACCAATGGAAACAGAGATAATATCAACACCATCATCGATGGCTCGATCAAATGCAGAAATGAGATCTTCATCAGGGCACTCTTCAGAACTACCATGACCCCAGCAAACTTTATACACTGCAAGACGAGCTCTTGGAGACCCTCCCTTGGCCGTTCCATTCCCGTTGTTCAAAACGCTGACGTTTCGCACGAAGTTGCCACCTGCTGTGGACAAGGTGTGGGTCCCATGCCCCACCTCATCACGAGCACTGGTTTCACCTGTAAGCCTCCCGTGTTTTATCTCGTACGCTTTATAGAACGTTTTTGCTCCTATCAGCTTCCTATTTCATGACCAAGTACATACAAATGATCCATCATCTCAATCCTAGAGTTTGTTCAGTTTACACTTAGATATCAAAAATCTGTTTTACCAACCTAAATGCACAATTCATTTTACCAAACTGATTTTTTAATCAAACCTGTTACAAAGAGTTCTGTTTCGCGGACCAGACCGACTATAGAGCTCGCATTTTGATCCTCCACGCCACTTCTTTGGAATGGGGCCGTACCCATCATCTCGGAAGCTTCTGGATTCTGGCCAAACACCTATCAATTAACCAACTCAATGTGTGAGGATTATTAATTTTGTTGCAAATGTTTACAGCTATATACAGTTTTCAATAACCTCAGTGAAGTGGAGAGATGTATGTCGATAGGTCTCATTTCATTTGCAAATACTTACCGGTGTCAAGACTGCCAATAATCACATTTTGACCAAATCTCCCTTTGACCCAAGCTGAGTCAGCTCTAACTATTCCGTTTTTTTCTTGTCCTAGAAAACCCCATGACCTGGTTGTGTGCAGCTTATGCGATTGGCTCAAAAACACTGACACTACTCTTGGATTTCCTGCATCCATTTTCCAACCGTTTTATATTATTGAACAAAACAATTGTACCAACCAGTATTTCCAGATTATTGGAGATCATATTAACCAAACACTTTCAACCTCAACCATCTCCAATTAATTTAGAACATACTTCTAATATTCAAACTTTTTGAAATCAATCCTCAAATAAGAACAAACATTCAAACAAAATATAAAGCTGATTTAATCAAACAAATAGATCAAAACTAAATCTGCTTCAGCCAACTATTCTTGAAACATCTCAAGCTTCTAGTATTACTAGAATACAAGTTGTTTCACAAAAAACTAAATCAGATTTTGACACAAATTCTGAAATTAATTCCTCAACATCTGAAATTCTAATTAATGAAATTTCATGGCAAAAACCTTCCCAACTTTATTATCCATGAGCAACACCTTCTAATGTTCTTGTGGAAGAAACGCCTAAAAAAGTTCAATCTTTTAATGCAAACTATATCTATAAGTGGAACATAGATGGTTTAACAAAAAAAAAACAAATTTTAGATCTTTTACAAGGAATGGGTATGATTTGCATTGCCTATCAAATAGATGGTGTAACTAAATATTTTACAATCTGATCCTAAATGAACTAAGTAACTGAATCTGTTAGTTTGAAGATGAGGATAAAGTTGGCTTGTTGGTTGTCTCGTTGCCTCCTTCTTATATGGAATTTAGATACCTTATGTTGAACATAAATCCAAATCAAAGTTTTACAGCGGAAGACTTGTGTACCTCTCGTCATAGCGTATGGATACTGTATTGATTTAGTTGTCTTGAATTCTTCTGAACGGGAATTTCTGACACAGCGATGGACTGTTGAACACCGTCATCCCGTCAGGGAATTCGTGATTGAACAGATAACTTTTTTTCGTATCCTTTCTGAGCCATGGTCTCCCCTTTATATAGCCTCCCATCAAGACTTTTCAAAGGAATCAACGACTAGACACACCCTCTGAACACAACTCTTTAAATAATGATGCAGAACACATCCGGTGATATATTTATATATAATATATTCAAATAAATAATATATATAATATATAAATATAATAATATATACTTAATATATATTAAATTTCCAACATTCTCCCACTTGTCCCGCAGCTTAATATTATTTGGTGAGTAAGTTCATTTAAGTAACACTACATGAACTATGGCGACAAGTCCTCATTGATCAAGTATTGTCTTCCATAATCATAAGTAGTGCCCTTACTTAATGGAGTAATATTTTATGAATAAACCTTAATGTTTATTCAATTCTTACCTTAATATTTATCAATCTCATCAACATATATGTATACAAATAACAAAAAGAGAGAATGAAACTATAGATGAAAATTCATCATATCACATACCTTCTTTAGTCACATAATTGCTTAAGCCCCATATAAGGTATATGTACAACAAAGTCTTTCGTTTTCGTACCTTTAGTCAAAGAATCAGCTAGCATTTTCTTTATATTAATGTATTCAACCGAAATTTGGCCATTTCTAACTCTATCTTTTAAAGATAGAAACTTTAATTCAACAAACATACTTCGAGCTTCGCTCTTTCTGTTGTTGGCAATGGCCACCGCAGCTTTGTTATCACAAAACATTCTAATTGGCCTAGAGATCGAATCCACAATCTTAAGCCCTACGATGAAATTTCTTATCCAGGTTCCTTGTGTACTTGCTTCAAAAGCCACTACATACTCAGCATCACGAGTACTAGCAGTCACAAATGTTTGTTTAACACTTATCCATGATATTGCTCCTTCTGCTAAGAGGAAGACGTAACCAGTAGTAGATATCCTTGTATCTTCACATCCTCGTAGATCAAAATCTAAATATCCAATCATTTCAAGATTGTCTGTTCTTTTATATGTGAGCTTGTAATGTTTTGTACCCTGAAGGTATCTAAAAACTTTCTTTACAGCTAACCAATGTTTCATTCCAGGATTACTTTGTTATCTCCCTAACATACCCACAGCAAAAGCTATATCAGGTTTTGTGCAAACCTGTGCATACATTAAGCTTCCTACTGGTGAGGCATAAGGGATTCTTTCCATCTTTCTTTGCAAATCATTCTGGGGACACTGATCCAAACTAAACATATCTCCCTTTTTCAATGGGAACGATATTGGAATTACAGCTTTCCATCCGGAATCTTTCCAGAATTGTCTTGATATAGGTTTCTTGAGATAAAAGACCTTCATGTCTATCTCTATGAATCTTAATGCCAATGACATAAGATGCCTCACCCATATCCTTCATGTCAAAATTCCTGGATAAAAACTGTTTTACCTTTCGTAAGAGTCCTAAATCATTTATTGCAAGTAGTATGTCATCCACATAAAGTATCAAAAATATGATCTTACTCCCACTATTCCTGTGGTATATACATTCATCCATGACATTCTCAATGAAGCCAAAAGATGTAATAACTTCATGGAACTTTAAATACCATTGTCGGGAAGCTTGTTTAAGACCATAAATTGACCTCTTTAACTTGCATACCAAATTTTCATTTCCTTTTGTAATAAACCCCTCTGGTTGCTTCATGTAGAGCTCTTCCTCAAGTTCTCCATTAAGGAATGCAGTCTTAACATCCATCTGATGCAACTCTAGATCAACATGTGCAACTAATGCCATGATAATGCGGAGAGAATCCTTTGTAGATATAGGAGAATAAGTTTCTTTGTAGTCTACTCCCTCCACTTGAGTAAAACCTTTTGCAACCAACTTTACCTTGTATCTATCAATGTTACCTTGTGAGTCCCTTTTGGTTTTGAAAACCCGTTTACAGCCAACGGCCTTACCCCCACTTGGTAACTTCACAAGTTCCCAAACTTGGTTGTTTGCCATAGATTTCATCTCATCCAACATAGCATTATACCATAACTTAGAGTTAGCACTTTCCATAGCTTGAGTAAAATTTAATGGGTCATCCTCTATAACTACATCACAATTATATTCAGTAAGATACACTATATAATCACTAGGCAATGCTGATTTTCTTTCTCTTGTTGACCTTCTTAATCCAACCGCCTGAACTGGTTCAAACTGTTCATGCGAAACATTCCTTATCACATTCTGTGGTTGTGTGATAGGTTGATCATTCTGAATATGTTCCTCATGTTCAGTATTCTCAACTTGAGTGGTTGGAATAACATCATGTTTTACAACAACTCTCATTTGAGGGATGTTTTCATTTATTGATGTTTCCCCACCTTGATTGTTAGTGGTATCTTCTATGTGATTATCTTGCAAATTATCACTCCCACTAATCAAATCATTCTCAAGAAATCTTGCATTCCTAGATTCTACAAATCTTCTTGAAGGTGGATGACAATAAAACTTATAGCCTTTAGACTTTTCAGCATATCCAACAAAATATACTCTTATTATAGTCTTAGGATCCAATTTCTTTTCTTGTGAATTATACACTCTCACTTCTGCAGGACACCCCCATACTCTAAAATGACTTAAACTAGATTTCCATCATTTCCAGATTTCAAACGGTGTTTTTGGTACCGCTTTTGTTGGAACCCTATTGAGTATATATACGGCTGTCAAGAGTGCTTCCTTCCACAAGGAAACTGGCAGTTTGGAGCTATTCAACATTCTTCTAACGAGATAACTAAAATTCTCCCACTAATTCATGCTTCATATAAAATTGCTCAAATAAATCTTAATTTAGACAATTTCAAAAAAAATTATAATTGCCTAAAGAGCAATAATACATAAATAGACAATTTAAATAATTCATACAAGAAATTTGTAGAATTAAATAAATAAACAAATATAGAGCTAATAAAAAATATCATAAATATCCATAGTATAATATTTATATGGCTCTTGTAAAGCTTTAAAAGCATGAATTCCAATTATAAAATTAAAAATAAAAAATTAGTGAAGGAAATCATAAAATACAATTCTTTCAAAGCCAACTTATAATTAATACAGGCCCAAAATGCAATATTTTCTTTCCTCATTTTTTTTATTTTTTTAATACAGGCCAAAAACGCATGGCCCAGAAGAGGAAAACAAAAAAATTGGCCTAGAAGTCGTCAGCCCAGAAACAAAACGGACTGGCAGATTCCTGCAGGCCCGGTCTGACGGCCCAAAATTGGGTTTTTTAAATCACTGTGGAAAAGCACTTTTTCCAAACGCAGAAACCAAACACGGCTTAATACAAACGCGCTTACTTCTAGAAGCACGTCTGGACCTTTCTTCTAAGTCCGTCGGGTCACGTGACTCGACTCGAAAACCCAATTTCCGGCAATTCTGATGCCTTTCTGTTCGTCCTTTCCAACCGAAATCATTGGGAATACAATCCAATGAATGAAATGAGCATAAAAACAATTTAAAAGCCTGAAATCTTGAAACTTCATGGGTTCCGTAGGAAAGATCGAAAACGGCGATTTCGATGGTGGAAAACAGCAGTGAAACAATCCATGAATCCATGTATATATATACAAACAGCAACATAGATTCATATGTGTGTCTATATATATATATATATGCACACGCACGAAATCCAGAACGAGATTGAAATTTTCTCTCTTGTGAAACAACCCATAGATTCCGGTGAAGAAACTTGGAAATCTTAGCGAAATACAGACATATATATTTCCACAGATCCAAAATGAAATCAAAACTTTCCGATGAAAAAACCAGAAGGCACGCACACATGTGAACACTTTGGAATGCTCACGAAGAACATAGATTTACAAATCGAATTCCAAAAGAAACATATGTTCTGATCCGTAAAACTACATAATGCAATATTCCAAGAAAGTTAATCCGGTAATTCACCGGAATTAAGATAAAACATGTATATTAATCAATTTCAAATTTTCTCAAATCTTAAAACACCAGGGAGAGATAAATTTGCTCTGATACCGCATGTTGAACATAAATCCAAATCAGAGTTTTACAGTAGAAGACTTGTGTACCTCTTGCCATAGCGTATGAATACTGTATTGATTGGGTTTTCTTGAATTCTTCTGAACGAGAATTTCTGACACAGCGATAGACTGTCAAACACCGTCACCCCGTCAGGGAATTTGTGATTGAATAGATAATTTTTTTTTCTGTATCCGTTCTGAGCCATGGTCTCCCCTTTATATAGCCTCCCATCAAGACCCTTCAAGGAATTCAACGGCCAGACACACCCTCTGAACACAACTCTTTAAATAATGATGCAGGACACATCCGATGATATATTTATATATAATATACTCAAATAAATAATATATATAATATATAAATATAATAATATATACTTAATATATATTAAATTTCTAACACCTTAATCATTGAAGAGGAAGAAGTGTTAGAAATATTAAGGTGATTAGTTGGTGAGGATCTTATAAAAGTTGGTTGATGACCCTAAAATCTATGTATAAGGGGTTTTGTAATATTGTTTAGTATGCGGGATAATCGTTACTAAAAGGGCGGTTTTAAACTAAGTCCTCACATCATGTGTCCCTAAAAGCCTAGGATAAATCAAACCTTAGGTTGATTAGTTATATTGTTAATTAAACTCATAATTGATTAATGAGTATCTTCTCTCTGATTATTTAACAGGGTATCATGAGCAGCTGTTCTCTTGGTCCAAAGATTGTTGACCTCTAAAAATGGAGCATGTTGAGGCCCAAACTTGAAGAAGTGCTTCCTCCTCCTCCTGCATTACAGTACCTTCGAGCACAACGATGTCGTTGCCCCACCATTAGATCCCAAGGTTTCGTGCTTGTTCCATTATTTCTCATCGCCTCTATCATCTACGACCTCCTTCCTCTCATCTCCCCGTCGCTTTGCTGATTCAGTCTCGTGTTTACGAGCGAAGCCAACCTCGAGGCGCCTTAGAAACACAGCTCTTCAAGATCTTTAATTACTCTCAATGCTATTTTTGCATTTCCGTCCGCTGTTTTTGGCAAGACTTCATTGAGGGAGATTGTTACAGGCTTAGATATCTCCGAGACAAAATAAAACCACGAAAAAAACATAGAAGAAAAGGTGGACTAGAGACAGTGTTAACAACTTCTGAGTTTTTATTATATATATATATGGACACAGTTGTTTGGCAAAAAAACCCAATTTTAATCATTATATATACCGACAGTTGTAATTTTGTCTCTTGATTTATCATTCCTATCATGTTCGTTATCATCCAATTAACCAAATGTTTTTAAGCCTATACGTTTTCTTTCATTAATTGTACATCAAACACATTCATGTAATCATCACTTCATCATATTACATTCCCTTCAGTTAAGTGAATCAGGGTTAGGTGTTTTCTTTCTTTGTGATTATGTGATCTTACAATCTGATTGATTATTTTGCCAGTGACACTTGGGAATTGGCGCAACATTAATTATTCATCAATGGGACAAGTTAGATCGCTCTGTGCCAGGAGTGAAAATCTTTTCCAGAGACTTTCCATTCCAAAATGGAATTGATTCTTATTTAGAAAATTAGACGTACTTCTCTACTCCTATTTATAAGATGGAGAAATAATGCATTTTTTGGTGCTATTTATAAATTACACCAATTAATTTTTATATGAATATACAATTTAATTTATTAGTATATTGATTTTGTTCTCATGTGATATAATACATATAAAATAGGGATAAAGTTAGAAAGTCATTATGGCAGAGTTTATGATTTTAAAATTTTTCTTGATATATGTGAAACATGCGCTAGAAATTATTTATAGATAGGACTAGAGTACAGGTTCATTGTTCTAAGCTGAAGCAGTAAGTTGAAAGTAATTAAGTAAAAGACGATAAATAATCCATGGGATTAAGTTCTTATGAGAAAATCTTCCCAGATTACAAATAATTAATTGTGTCTAAATGCTCACTTTTTCTCTATAAAAGGTGATAAAAGTAAATGGACTATGAGTGTGATGCCACTACTTACGTCCCAGTCCAAAGCATGCACATAGGCGAAGTTCTATTGGCAGGGAAATTGTTGTGGGGAATACGAGAGGTTGTTACAATTGACCCAAGAAAGAGAGTAAGCTTCGAAATTGACTAGTTTATATAATTTCAGATAAATCACGCTACTTTATTGTTCTAATCTAGTATATACATACAATTACAATCATCATTTAATTATGAGAAAATTTGCAATCAGGGACAGAGCAGTAAAATTTGTAATTAGTAATAAAATATTTTTTAAATACTAGCAATATTTTTTAAAAATATTCTAACAGAGCAGAATTTGGTTTATCTAGTGATGACAAGTGAGAGGAGGGGGAGGAGGGAGTGGAGTGTGGGTACTGGTAGATGATGAGAAAAAATGAGATTGAGAAGAGGAGGAAGATAGAGAGAGCAAGGAAGTAGGAGGGTTACTGAAGTAATTTAACAATATTCTCAAATCCTAGTTCGGTACATACAGGCAAAAAAATAAGGGCCCGTTTGGTTTGATGGAATTTGGAGGCATGGATATGGAAATGGAATAGATTTCCATATCCATGCATGTTTGGTATGATGGAATTGGCTTCCACATGTAAGCCAATTCCATCAAACTCATGGATTTTCATTTCCACATGAAAAGCTTGGATTTCCAATTCCATGTTGATAATTCCATCTAAAAAATTTTCTAAAATTTTT
>JANTPZ010015493.1:0-13786 GCA_025593235.1 Vachellia pachyceras | reverse complement strand
CCTTGCGGTACCATTCCCCTCATTGCCTCAGCTGCAATAAAATCAGCAGCCTTATTCCCTACGCGAGATACCAATGACAGCTCCCACTTCTTGCAGCATCCTGTTTCCAGTAAGCTCATACACTCCTGCATTACTTCTGTGCTTCCCCATTCACAACCTGCTATCTTGCTCTTCCTCAGCCTGTCAAATAACTCTTCACAATCCATCTCCACAATTACTCCCTCTTCTCCCCATAAATCCACGCCCTGGCATGTTTTTTTAGATGAGACATTTTTGTATAAGTATCAACATTTCAAAATGACAAAATGATAAGCTCTCACTAATGTGTCCTTTTGCATATTACTGGACTAATTTAAAATTAAGGAATTCAATAGGTAGTTTTAGGTATTTTCTTTTAAAAAATTTGAGGGTTCAAATTTAATATTTCAAAAATTAATTATTTTAAACATAAATACATAAATTTAACATGTCAAAATTTAATCTTCACAGTTCATAATTGTAATCCAGAGTTTTTTTTACAAAATTAATTTTTAATAATAGTATAATAATAGTTTTATAAAATATTAACCCTGAAACTTTCATTTCTTGATCTAAAGGTGCAGATGAAATACTAAGAAAATACCCTTGGAAAAAATACTAAGAAAATGAGAAAGAGAATAATGAGAGGACATGCTTCCCTTGTACTGCTATTATTGATATTTTGAGAGAAGGAAAAGTCAGACATCATTGTTGAGTCATTAAAGAGATAATAAAAACCTGCAAGGATAGGAATGGCTGAGAAAGGCATGGAAAAAAGACTTTGAACATCAACACGAGATAAAAGTCAAAATATTGGTTGGAGGGTTGTGGACCAAAGAAAAGTCTTTAAAAGGCCTACAAGAAAAATCTAGGATAATATTCATTGCACTGGCTTCTCAAAACCACCATTCTAATAACAAGTGCGCATCTCTGCTATGGGATTCTTGTCTGTTTATGCTGGACTGTTCTCTGTGATGATCATATTATGTCTCTCTTTTGATTTTGGAAGTTCCAGGGACACCACACATCATCTCAATTCATAAAGGACCCCGAAACTCTTACCTCCAATGGCAGTTGGTTCACACTAGGGTTCTTTAGTCCTCAAATTAAAATTCAAGAAATCGCTACGTGGGAATTTAGATCAATGTGAAAAAGAATTATTGTTTTCCATGACGCACACTGTGTTATATTATTAAGTAAGGGGCCATGGTAAATTTTGGGCGGAGTGACATTACTTCTCAAAAAATAGGTGGCCAGGTTGAAAAGAAAAGTAACAAGAAGCACAAATACAAAGAAATTATGAATTACTGTTTTTTCCTGAAGTATTAGCAACATCAACTGCCTGAAATTTGGCAGTGAGTATAATGACTATTGCTTTCCTTCCACCAATCCATGTAAAAGAACCAGAGGATGAGAATAAAAAACTTATATGGTTAGGAAAAGAATATAGGCTAGTTGATTTAAAGAGTTAATATGTCTAAAGGTTACCTCGATTTGTAAAGAAATTATTAACTTGAGATACAATTATACAAAGTTTACTCGTTTAGTTGAAAGCATCGATTCTGAAATGTAGGGGTAACACCTACTGAAATCAACAACTAAGCAGTTGTTTGAGATAGGTAATTCTTGCAAACTCATGATCCACCAAGAGTTCAATTGTCAACTGAATTTCACCCCTTTAGAATGATAAGATAAAGAACACAAGTTTAAGAATAGGCAACCAAATTATTAATTCTAAACTATCTGAGTAATTCTGCAGTCATCAGATCAAGATCTCCGATTCACATAAAAAGAAGTTCAAACTGAGCTTAACAGGCCAAAGGGTTATAAATAAAATAAATAATGGGCAGTAGTAAAAAAGCAATAATGCCATTTCCACGGAATATAGGTCAACTCAAGGAGCTTTCAGCTTTCCATATTTGTACTTCAGTTTCATATTCCCCCATTAAAAAATCTGGGTATACAACCCAATAAAAACACTGAAAAATATCTTAAAGCTGCAAGAGCAAAAAAAGCGAGGGCAATAAATGACTACTGTGGATATTACTGTTCCCAGACATTGTTCAAGCAAGCTAGATGTACGGAATTTTAGAATTCCATATCCAAATGGATTCATATCCTCGGAAAATGTGGGCTACAACACTTGTTGCATGATTCAATCTAAATCACTCTACAGCATTTTCTTTTGTTAGTTGATATCAACAAGCTGATGCCCCGTAATCAAATGATACTTTATTTCTCCGAACTGGACATCCCAATACAAAATTAACATGTGATATGGGAAAGCGTATAGTCAACAATTGGAATTAGATTGAAAGCTGAAAACATATAGGCAACACATAATAATCCATAAATTTGAATTTACTCAGTGCCTCATCCCAAGACAAAGTAACCAAAAATCCATTCACAATCATAAAGCCATATTTAAATACAACAGCCTTTCCATGAATAGCCCATCGACTTTTCCCTGCGTAGATCGTCAGATTTGATGGTTGCTTGAGAAAGCTTTTCACTTCACAATTATAAATAATAGTATAATAATAGTTTTATAAAATATTAACCCTGAAACTTTCATTTCTTGATCTAAAGGTACAGATGAAATACTAAGAAAATACACTTGGAAAAAAACAAAGAAATACTAAGAAAATGAGAAGATATGCTTCCCCTCTACTACTACTATTGATATTTTGAGAGAAGGAAAAGTCAGACATCATTGTTGAGTCATTAATAAGAGATAAGAAAAACCTGCAAGGATAAAAGTCAAAATATTGGTTGGACGGTTGAGGACCATAGAAAAGTCTTTAAAAGACCTAAAAGAAAAATCTAGGATAATATTCATTGCAATGGCTTCTCAAAACCACCATTCTGATAACAAGTGCGCATCTCTACTATGGGATTATTGTCTGTGTATGCCGGACTGTTCTCTGTGGTGATCATATTATGTCTCTCTTTTGTTTTGCAAGTTCCAGGGACACCATAACATCATCTCAATTCATAAACACTACCAGAAAAATCTCATTTATCGACGGAAAATCCATCGCTAAATGGCTATTTTCCGTCGCTAAAATGATGGTTGCTAATATTTTCCGTCGTTAAATAGAAATTTTTTGATGAAAAATAGCAATTTAGCGATAGATTTTTCCGTCGCTAAATAACATTTTCTAGTAGTAAAAGGACGGCGAAACTCTTACCACCAATGGCAGTTTGATCACACTAGGGTTAAATCGCTAGGTGGGAATATTTCAGATGGCAATCTAGTTGTACAAAATGAACAGAAGCAAATCATTTGGTCATCAAATGTATCAGATACTGCTACATCAAATACTACCTGCCGAATTTTAAATTCTGGAAACCTCGTCCTGCTTGATCAAAATAGAGGAAACATCATATGGCAAAGTTTCGAGCATCCTTCAGTGCATTCCTATCAAACAAGAAAATTAGTAGCAAAAAAATGATAGGTAATAAGAAAGTGAAATACATATCATGGAGAAGTCTATCAGATCCATCACTTGGGAATTTCTATATGGGTCATGAAGGACTAGATCTTTATGCATTATTTATGGAATGGACCTCGCCCTCACTGGCGCAGTGGTCCATGGAATGACATAATGTTCATAGGCCTACAATGAGTTCTAAGTATAATAGCCTTTCTTTGTATTGGAACAACTACAGATTCTAAAGGTCAAAAAATCCTGCACATTTTGTAGCGATTCAGATAAATCGCTACTAAAATATTCATTTTCTGATGTTGTCTACTTATCTGCCATTGTTTTTTTGTAGCGGTTCTTTGTGTTGAAGCTGCTACAAATTTGAAAAGTCGCAATCTGCCAGGTAATGTAGTAGTGGTTCATACAAACCGTACTAACATTTGCATTTTGTGAGACAGTGCCTTGACTTTGCAACATTCTGGGTAGCAATTTACAAATAAACGCTACTACTTTGTAGTGGTTTTTGCAGAACTGTTACTAAGGGAACGCCTATATATAGCGTCCAACTTCCTCATGTCACATTGAAGAATATTCTAGAGATATTTTTTCTTCTTTTCTCTGTTTTCTTATTTTACACTACATTGTTAGTATTTTAAAGTTTTTTAAATTATTTATTTTATTTTTATTTTCATTTATTTTTGATTTAATTTATTTTAATTTAATTTCTGTTATTTTTATTCCATTTTTAATTATAATGTTTTAAATTATTAATTATAACTTAGTCAATGTAATACCTTCAAAAATTCCTATTTAACTATAGATAATTCTCTAATTTTTCTCAACTTTAAACTCCACCTAGAAATACTATGAACAAATTTTCTTCTAAAAATCCCACCTCTGAGGATTTTTAGGCATTTTCTTTCCGTTCCAACAAACTTGTTCTAACTTTACCTTGTAAATAATTTTATAAAATACTAGAATTCCTAAGCTATTTTTCTCACTTTGAAACTAAATATTTGATACCTATAGATATTTTAAATAATTATATCTATCTAATTATTTATTAAATATCTAAATATTAAATAACCTTTAAAATTCCTGTAAAGGTTATTTTTGTCAATTAAACCTGAACCAAGCATCAATTACTAATCAATGAATTTTTATCTTCTTTTTGGGACCTTGTTACATTTTCTGATATTTTGGTCAAACTTTGACCAAAAGGTCCTTTGACTTTTCTTTTTTACTAAAATGCCATTACCTTTTCAAAATGACCATTTTACCCTTTTTTGTCTACATTTTGAAAAATGACATTTTTGTCCTTCCTTTCCTTTCTACTTCCCTTACCCTTTCCTTTTTCTTTCTACTTCTGTACATATTCTTCCTTTCGCTTTCTCTTACTTTAAACTTTCCTTTGCTGAGCCAAACGCTACATAATTCCAGGAAATCAATTTATTTGGCACGAGACTTCTCAAAAGTAGCATATATCATTCAGACCCATTCTTAAACTTTTAGTTCCAAAATTCAGGATATAATAGTTCCCAAGTTGGTTTGCATGCCAATGCAAATACGCAATGACGACAACTCCCACCCAACTAATTTTACAAGTCTTGCCATTGGCCCACTTCAGTATATGAAAAGGTTTACTGCATACAACGTCAACAGCTTCAAGTTCTATATAGTTTCATGTGATCAAAGTTCTCTTACCCAAAACTTCGGGGTTTTTGGGAATTTTGGTATAAGAAGTTATGTAAGCAATGTCCTTTAATATGGAAAGTTGGTTGACATTATTGAACTAAATTATTAGGGGCAATTCATCGTCACATTATTCAAGTGTTCCTGGATAGATACAACAACTTCTCATGGAATCACTACAGTTGAACTAAGCATCACATGTGTGAATTTCTCAAGGCTCATTCACACAGGTTAATCTCAAGACGATAAGCCATAAATTCTAGTATCAGAGGCACAATAAGTTTATTATGTGGATGATGAGAGAAATAGAGATTGGAGCATGGTTGTTCTCTAAAACCCAGAGATCTTTATGACATGGGTGATAGTGATGAACACATCACACATGAGACAGAGTCATTTCATCCAACTGATTTTCAAAACTTCATTCCCGAAGGAGATGACAATTTACTCCTTGTCAAGGTTGATGACGATATAAATAAATTATGTACGTAATATATGTAATTTAATTTGCTTGAATTGTATGAAGATTTTTTTACCAAACATACATATTTGTAGCGGTTTTGAACCATTGCAAATTCAAAAAAAAAAAAGTTACAAAACCGTCATATAAAATGCTGCTAAACCAATAACTAAGCATAAAGCTGCTGTAAAATATAGTCACATAAACACTACTAATTCTAGCCAAACATCCTATAAATACCCATTCCGACCCCCATTTCATTTTCACTCTTTCTCCCTCCTCTCTTTTCTTCATCTATTTTCATCTGTAATGGTGACCGTATTTCATCTGCAAGTTTCATCTTAAATAGCTATATTCTTACTATTTATTTTCATTTTATTTTTTAATTGTCTTAGTTTATCTTATTGATTTTTTGTTACTTAGGTTCATAATGATTTTTGAAATACTAATTCTTTTTGTTTTTTCAGATTTTTTTATTTCATTACATATATAATGAAATTAATAATATTTTCAATTGATTAAAAAATTATTAATAAATGGAATTTTATAATTTAAATTAATTTCCTAATATTTAAATATTTTTTCTAATTAATTGAATGTTTATTTTTTAATTTTAAAAAAAATTAGTAGCGGTTCTAAAATCACTACAATTTTGACCTCTAAGACAATTTGGCCCAAAAATGGCGGTCATTTTGAATTTTCAATGACATTGGTAGCGATTCTATAACCTGCATTCATCCGGTGGTAGAGTATATTTAGTTCAATACCCCATGAAGAAATTCATGGTTATTCTCAAACAATAATGTTAGTATTACATGCATAAAATGTAGATAGCTACTAATGGACCCGTAACTAATATACCTACATTTAATGGGCCAAACCCAAGAGAGCAGTTTGTGAAAAGTGCGCGCGAGTGTGAGAGAGAGAGACTATGCGATGTATATATTTGGGCAGAGGGGTTTAGTGTGGGGAAGAGAAAACATTGAGTATTGTGAGAGAGAGACTCTAGGCTCTCGAGACCAAGGGAAATAGGGAGCTTGTGTGTGTTTGTGTTATGCTCTAACATTCTATTTTCTATATACTTGTAGCCATTCTAGATTATACTTACACTCTAGCTTTCCATCTTCTAAAACTATATTTGAGCATCATTTACTTCATTTGTTCATAGCTAAGATATCTCAAATTTACATAAGTGACTTAATTTTGTTTCGTAGTTGTACATGATTGTATGAATAGTAACACTTCCTCGTGAAGCTTGGTAAATCCTCTATAGATTCTACCTAACATTTGGTAACTATCAACCTATACCTTAAAACCTTTTCCACCCAAGCCACGGCTCATATGGCTTATTTCAAGGCTGCAGACTCATTTTATTGTTCATAAGCAATTTGCAACTTGTTTTTCATTTTTTGGGCTTCGTACCATTTGGCTCGCTTCCCTGCTGTCACTTTCACTAAATGCTTCACTGACTTCTCGGTCGAAAGCTCAATCCTTAAGGAGGGAATCCTACAGCTGGCCTCAGACCTCTGTGATAGGTCGTGTCCGACTTTTGCTTCGCATGCGTCTTAGCTCTCAGTTTCTCTTCCTCACTCTCTCTTCATGCTCTCAGAGCTCACCCTCACTATCCTTGTCTTCTTCTATCACCGTCTCTCCAAGCTGTGAAAGAAGCCACCAATGGTCTGTACACCCTATGCCATTTTGAGCAAATGTGCACTGGCGCCCCAAAGAAACTTGCCACTCTAAAATGAGAAATTCTGCCAACTATCTCGCTAAGGGTTTTTGACGCTGCAATGGCGTTTTTTGGAATCAACAAGAGTAAGTGTGGACTTCTGCCTCATCTGAGATCCTCAATCATCTCACTGGTGTATGCTTATGCAATGTCGTAGTTTTTGGTTGAGGCATTTTCTCGAACACTCTGTGATATCTCTTTTCCGCTTTTGGATTCTGTCTTGCAAAGGTTTAGCTCAAAGAAGGCCAAAGAAGCTGTGAAAGATAAGTCATCCACATAAATGAGCATCAACTACTCAGACTCTCTAGGTTACTACACCTTTTTGTTTCGCTGGTGAATTTTATTTTCCTCAGTTATTCTAAACTGGGATAGGGGTTGTTATCACATAATTCTGTGTTGGATGGTTTCCCATTTTACCTTCCTTCATCTCACGGATTCGACATCTTACATGTTAGTGCTGGATAAGACCAAGAGGGGGTGAATTGGTCCCTTTTAAAATTTAAAACTTAAAATACAAAGTAAGAGTAATGTCACCAAGAGATAAAAGAGAAGATGAACAAGGGGATTTATCCTAGTTCGGTCCTTCTGACCTACATCCAGTCCTCAGAGCACCTCTGAGCTTTGTAATCCACTAACCAACAATAGACCAGGCGTATCAGCCTTTACAATGGAGATTCACACTCCTCCTTACAATACGTAATGATACAGAGTCTCACACTCTCTGTTTTTGATCAATTCTCAGCCCAATGAATTCAAGGTCTGAACCCTGAATATCTCACAAATTTAAAGTAAGAAGTAGCTGAATGAAAAATTCTCTTAAAGAGTGAATAGCTGATAATGAAGCTTAGATGAAATATAAATGTTTCACAGAGAAAGAAGCTGAGTGCTTTGAATGCTCGTAATCGTGTTCACATGTTTTGCAATGAATGCTTCGGGCTTTTATAGTTGAAAGATAATGAAGTTTCTGTTAGAGACATTTAATATCCGTTACTCTCATCAACCACCTCTTCGTCTTTGTCATAAATGCTGAATTTAATGCGTATAAGGAATGTTGACGATGACAACGGCTTCGTGTAATCTGTCTGGGATAAATGAGAGCAGCTTTTTCTCTTTCAATGATAATGTGTTTCTGCATTTATGAAAGTAGGTTAGATTCAAACATTGTTAATCACAAATAAGGAAATATGCAGAGCAGGTAAAAAGCTGTCAGAGAGAGAAAATAGCCGTTGGTAAACAATACTCGAGTGTTTAATGTCAATACTCAAGTGTTCCCTACATTTTGAATTTACTCGAGTGATTGCTGAGAGTGTTGCAGAAGATTAGGACAAGTACTCTAGTGTTGTATTTCTTGTACTCGAATGTTGGAGAATACTTTCAGCTTTTACTCGAGTGGTCAGAGACAAACTTGAAGTGAAGTTATTTGAAATGTCACAATACTCGAGTGTTTAAAACATAATACTCGAGTGTTGATACTTTTCTGCCTTTACTCGAGTGTTAGGATGAAAGTGTTGTGATTTTGAAGAAGTGAAACTCGATACTCAAGTATTCAAAAATCAATACTCGAGTGTTTGTCAACACTTTCACTTAATCTCGAGTGTTGTGCTTGAAGTGTTGTCTTTCATTTGAAAACTTTGCCCGATACTCGAGTGTTGAGAACTAGCACTCGAGTGTTGGCAACACTTCCTCCACAACACGAGTGTTGTACTTCAAGTTCAAGTATTTTGACTCAATACTCGAGTATTCAAAACCAATACTCGAGTGTTTGTCAATACTTTCATTTGTAACTCGAGTATTTTACTTCAAGTGTTGAGTGTTACTTTGAAAACAAAGCCCGATACTCAAGTATTACAACACAATACTCGAGTGTTGTCAATACTTCAACACCAATACTCGAGTTTCACATGAAAGTACTCTGTCATAACATATTTTATCACTAATACTCGACTATCAGATTCATCACTTGAGTGTTTGTAACACTTTTACTTAATACTCGAGTTTTCACTCAAAGTGTTGATTTCTATAAAAACATTTTACCTTACAATACTCGAGTATTATAACTCAGAACTCGAGTGTTATCAACACTTTCAACAAAAACTCAAGTGTTGTCTGAAAGTATTGATTTTTAATTCATGAAAATGCTTGATACTCGAGTATTAAAGCATAGTGCTCGAGTATCCTCAATACTTTCACACAGAACTCGAGTGTTCTAACAAGAATACTTAATCATCAACAATTTAAGCTTGAAATCATTTTATTATCATCAAAATAAGGTATCAACATTACAAAGCTGATTTTACTTCTGATTGCTTGTAATGTGATTGATGCCATATTTGGTGTCTACATATTTTCATTAGTAATGTGTTACACTTTTGGTTAATAATTTAGGCAGCATTGGCAACTCCCGGTGGAAGAAGTTGGATGCAAGTACACTTGGAATAATTGGTTCTATGATTTCACTGTCGCCTTAGATTGTTCTGAATCTTCTCAAGAGCAATGGTAAGATATTTCATTCTCATCTCCAATTTTCCACACTTTCTTGGTAATCTGCCTCATCTAATTCCCTATTCCTTAATACCTTAACACCTTGGCACACTACCTAACCTTTTAGGTATAAAACTGTAGGATGCATAACATATTTCAGACAATAATTATGCCATTTTCTGATGAACGCAAAATAGTGCCTTCTGCTGTGATGGCGAGGTATCACTTTCTGTGCCAAATATTCTTATTGACCCCTTGGGCTAACAGAGATTCTCCAGTAAAAATTGAACTAGTGTCATGGGTTAAAGTAATATTGAGTCTATAATACCTCATATTTTCCCCTATATCCTTTTATTAGACCACTCTTTGACCTTGGATAATTTAAATTGGGCTTTTTATGTGAACTTGAAATTTTCAAAAATGGAAAAACGCTGTTACTGTTCACTGGACCATTTTCCAGATTTCTGGCCCAACTTTGAAATTCATAATTAATTCTAGAAAAATTGAAATTGAGTGGTTCCAATTTCCAAATTTAGTTTATTAAGTGAACTATAAGGGAAAAAAATACTCATTGGCCCAAAAACTTGCCCATTTGAATCAGTTTATTCCAAAATCACATGCTGTCCAAATGACCACTTCCAGTTTTTCCATTTTTTACCTTAAACTTTGGAAAATCATATCTCCTTATCTACACATCCAAATTTTGCAAGCTTTATATCATTTTAAAGCTTAGGATGCTTAGTATTTAACTGAAAAGTTTCAACTCAATTAGAGCTCGTTTTCTATTTTTAATTCCCACGTGAAATAGATTCATTTTTTAGGACCTTTGGAACCCTCTTGTCTTGGAAAACTTGATTTTTCTTGTAAAATTCCATGAAACCTATTTTGCCATGTGATTTCCTTTCACTGCATGCCCAACTTGTCTAGGTTCTTTAAATGATATCATGCATGCATCCACATAGCTTCACAGTCATCATGTAGATGTTTATCATTACATGCCAACATAAGCTCATCTTTGAACTTGCCCGCACTGGAGACCGGGTAATAATTTTATTAAATACTTCATGACCCAACTAAACTTTTCTCAATTTGGGTCTTTGGCGTTTGAGAACTCCTGCTACCTCAAATAATTAGTTCTCAGTTGTCCTTAACTCCGAAATCCTTTAATTACGAAAATGTCATTACCTTGTCTTACTTCCACATATTTACGAAAATACCAATACCTTCTTATTTCTTTCTTAATTACATAAATACTGTCACTTTTTCTACACTTTCTTAATTACAACTCAATCATTGGTTGACTTTTGACATTTTTGACCAACTTTAACTTTTGGATTGACTTTGACTTTTTGGCCAACTTTTGACCAAAGTACCAAAATGTCCTTATTATTTGATGACATTTTATGCCTTAAGCATTTTTAATCAAATGACCATTTTCCTTGTCATTTAAGCCAAATGACCATTTTACCCTTAGTCATTTTTATTTAGAATCCTTAAGACTATGGACTTAGTCAATTATATTCTTTCCTCTAGGCATTTTACTCTATATTTTTCCTTATCTATGGGCATTAAATCATCACATAATTTACTGGATTATCCTCTAATTCCTCTCAAAGGAATATATGGATATTACAAAGTCCAGAGGCTTTTTCTTTCTACTCTCTTTATTATTACAGTGGACAATGACTGTCTTATTTCTTCTTCTGTAATGCATTTTAGGTTTACCTTGTCATTGATGTGCTTCTTGCCCCTTCTTTTCTTGATGATAGTGGTGATGCCATCCATATCTGTTTTCAACATCATGTCATTGTTCTTGGACTTTCAATATCGTTTACGAGGTGTGAAACATGCCTGTTGGTAGAACTATCTGTTTTCAACTTCATGTCATTGTTCTTGGACTTTCAATATGATAGTGGTGATGCCTTCCATATCTGTTTTCTAGATGAATTACTTTCTTCCAATTTGAGCACGATGCTGGTCACATAGCATATTGTATGGCTAAGGATTAATTTATGGTGATGATGATCAAATGGGGTAGGTGCATTATTTGTTTTTCCTGTATTTTTTCAGAATTTCATGTGTCTTGTCTTGGTGATGCTATCATTCAATGTAGTTCATTGCAATACACATACACATCTAAAGACACATGTATCTTGTAGAGAAGAAAAAATAGACAGCAATTGTGAGCCGTGTAACACTGCATTAAGTGTGTAGCCTCCTTTTTCCTGATATTATGGGACTTTGAAAATTGATGTTCAGAATATTGCCCCTGGTGACCAGAAGCATTGATACACAGCATGGCCAATTAAGTACGCAGGAACAAAAGACAATTGATGCAATTGTAAAAGCAAGGTAAATATTTTGCTTATCTCTCCTCCTAAGTATCACCATACATTGAATGCTTCCTATTTAACTATGATGTTATTTCCTGTCTAGTAGGGATGATATCGTGTTTTATTTTTTTGGGTTATAGGGAACAATGTATCTAGCTCTCACAGGCCTTTGATATGTTGGAATCACACAAAATTTTGGTAGATGTTTATTTACCTTATCTTGATGAGATGAGTTTCTATTATTCAAAATAACCACTGGCCTGTTTCTATGCTGCAAGTTAAACTCTGGTAAAAGCATAATGATTTTGTTGTACTCCCATGCACTAAAATAAGAACATCCTGAGTTCAATTGCTCTATCCCTACCTACCATTTATTGTAATTCTTCATTCTTTGATTTCTTGTGGTCAAGTTGCTTTGGATACGAAATAAGATTTTTGAGTTCTAATATTTTTTGTTGTAAGATGATGCACCGTAAAAATTCACCTACATTGAATTACCCGAGAGGGATATATATACATCAAGGAGGAGCCTTCTTATTAATAGCTCGTTATTATAAATAAATACACAAAATCATAATTCTAATTCTAATTCCTGATTGTAAAGGATATCTTTCCTAATATATATCTCAATCATATCTCAACACTCCCCCTTAAATTGGAGCATAAATATTAATCAAGCCCAACTTGTTACAAAGATAGTCAACTCATATCCCAGTGAGGGCCTTAGTCAAAAGGTCGCCTAATTGATCACCAGACCATACATGTCCTGTAGAAATGAAGTTCTCCTTAATCTTGTCTCTAACAAAGTGACAATCAATCTCGATATGTTTTGTTCGTTCATGAAACACAGAATTGGAGGCTTTATGCAAGGCAGCTTTGTTATCACACCATAACTTTGCTGGTAATGACACACTAAAACTGACCTCCTTCATCAGTTGATAAATCTATACAATCTCTTGAGTTGATTGTGCCATAGCTCGGTACTATGCTTCTGCGCTTGATCGTGACACCACATCTTGTTTCTCACTCTTCTAAGAAACCAAATTCCCACCCACAAAGACACAATATCCTGTAGTAGATCATCTGGTAGCTTTCGATCCACCGTAATCAATATCACAAAAACACTCAATTTCAATATCACCATGATTAGTATAAAGTATACCACGACCAGGCTCACCTTTTAGATAGTGCAAAACATGTTCTAGAGCTTCCCACTGAGCTACTGTTGGTGCTATCATGAATTGGCTGAGGACACTAACCACGAAAGTGATATCAGGATGGGTTACTGTAAGATAATTTAACTTGCCAACCAGCCTCCGATACCTTTTAGGATTCTCAAAGGGCTTGATCTTCTTAGGATCAAGTTTGTTCCTCATATCTTCCGGTAGTGTCTCAAAAGGTACTGGGCCATCAAGATCAAGAAATGGGTTTGGAATCATAGGGACTGTGACACTCCTTAACTTAACCTTTAAAGTGATTTGGAATCAAAAGGAAGCCTCATTATGATTAAAGGGTCCAAAAGTTTCAATTTGAAAACTTTCAAGTTTTTGAAAGTTACTATTCACTAGTTTTAGGACCAACTTTGAAAATTCATAACTAATTCTAGAAAAATCGAAATTGAGTGCTTCCAATTTCTATTTTAAGC
>JANTPZ010015492.1:0-35916 GCA_025593235.1 Vachellia pachyceras | reverse complement strand
TATTAGAAACCTCCTTGATGAATTGTTTCTTGATTGCGACTCTCTTTACACATAGCAGCTCTAAGTCTAAGGTCCAGTTATCTTCATTATGGCTAACCCGCCAACGACCACCATGTCATTCAACTTATTTTTCTTGGCCCAACTCATTTTCAGTAATGGCTCTTATGTGGTGAGGTCACTAATTTTATATGAAAATACATTCAAACTGCATGTGGTCACATTCAGTCACTAATTTTATATGGAGTATGTTTGGAAATCCGTTGTGAGAAAAGAGTTTACAAATCCCGAGAAGAATTTACAGATTTCAAGGTGATTTTTATGGATTTCGAGATAGTTTTTACGGATTTCAAGATGGTTTTGTCTTGGATTGCGTATACCGTTTCAAACAAGAACATAAAATATTTTGAACGACGGAATTAACCATGAAATTGCTTAGTCGGTTGTTTCTGTGGTAAATTCGGTCGTTAATTTCATACGTTGATATCTTTGGTGACGGAAAAATAAACATTTATTTTATTTATAATAAACTTCATATTAGAAATATCTTTTTAAAAATGAAAATTATGAAATTAATAATCAATATTATATTATATAAAATATAAATATATAAAATAATAAACATATACATGTACATGCATAAATTGTTGGTTTTAATAGATGTAAGTTAAAATAAAATCTAAATTTTAAATTGGTGAAAACTATATTTATAAGAAAATTCATTATGGATTTTAAATTTAAATTTTTTAATTTGAAATTAATTTATATTAAAAAATTATAATAAACACATAACATTATTTTAAGTTGTGTATGTTTAAAATTATAATTATAATTCAATGTATTCACTTCTCTGATAGAATCTTCCACGTATTTTTATTTAGTCCAAAAAAAAGGAAGGAAATTAGCTATGGAATTTTCCATCAACCCATATCTCCAACCGTCAGGCTTCATTATCCAGTGAATTTCACTTCTCTATAGAATCTTCCATGCTCTCTGTCACAAAGACACAAATCTTCACAAACTTTAAACCAAACCAATGATATCCTATTATTATGTTTGATTCTGGGATGCCCATGTATAGGGCTGGTAATGCAGGTTGAACTAACCCATCAAATTGAGGGGGGCTCGGGTGGGCAAATGTCAGCCCGCCCCACCTAACCCACTTTTTTATTTGGGAAATTAACACATAAGTCCTAAGTAAGCCATTTAACCACAAAAAGGTCCTAAACATTGATATAATTACTCTCATGTTCCAAGGGATTTTTTTGTGATTAATTCCATTTATGAATTTATAACAATGACCACAGTGAATTAAAAGGTCAAAAGGTTACAGGGGAGCATGCATTTCGATAATCTCCATCTTCGTTGAGTTTCAGATAGTGCAACCATGGATTTGCTTTCAATCTCTCCTTCACACCTTTCAACTTTGCTTATCGCAGGCTTCTTATCTCTTCTTCAAAGCCTTCTATTTCTGTGTTTATTTCTCAAATCACTATTCCCAATCACTCCAACTATTGCACAATTAAGGAGACCCAAATTATGATCCTGTCAGATGACCTGTCCGTTGGCCAAATAAGGTAATTCTTTTAGTTGTGCATGAAAATTCTCGCCGGCTCGAGCGTTTCCGTGAGTGTGGCTTAATACTTTCTTATCTCTTCCAAGTTAAGCTCTGTTCTTATGTCGCTTGGTTAGTGTATTTGTGTTGATGGGTTTCCCTACAAAATTATTGAATGCATCATGATTGTGGAAGATACACTACGACTCCAATCTTCAATTCTTTTTTTTATACTTTTATCATTTTATGTTGATCACTTCCTCATTCCATTAGGCCTGGACTACGAGTAAACTAGAGCAGTATTCTTTTCTTGTTAGCAATAAATGAATAAAAATATTCTATAGTGATTATACTTTAGAATCCTAATTGACAGGCTCTATTGGGCATATTCGTTCGGTTATTCCACACAAATTTTGTATGCTTCCAATTTGGCACACACATTTTGAGATTAATTAATTTTGTAGTTTGAATAAGGAAATTTTAGGATTGCAGAGAATATGGAGGGTTCCTTGTTTACCGTATATGATTCATTTCCAAGTATATACAGTAATTTGACTATGATTTGCTTTATTTGTAGTTTGAATAAGGAAATTTTAGGATTGCAAAGAATATGGAGAATTTGCATTAGTTGTTTGTCTGTGTGTTGCCAATTTGACTTTGATTTGTTTGCTAAGGATTGGACAGCTAAGAGATAGTTAAATTGTAACAGAAGTTGGAAATGTATCAGATAACTTATTATAAGATTGATCGTGTATAAGCGATTGCAAGTGAGCCTGGAAAGCCTCATCTATTCATGTACAGCAGGATAAAGTTGCTTGATGTGTACAGGGTAACTGGCATGCATGCTACTAGAAAATTTGTTGATGAATTTGCTCAAGTTCCTGATGATTATAAAGATGAAGGGTTTGATAATGAGAAAAATGCTTATATAGATTGTGTGCAATGATCTTCAAATGGAAAGCTAACACTGTCGTAGTTTATATGTTAGTAGTTTCAAACATAGTTTGTTATTAATGATCCCTCTTTTTGTTACCTTAAAATTAACCCTTTTTTACCAAATAATCTCTTGGGATATTAAGAGTCAATTATCATTTGTGTTTTTTCTTAGAACATCAATTTTTATCTTAGAGGTTTTTGTCACAAAGAATAAATTAGACGGCTTTTTTATCTTTCGTTTTACTAAAAAGAAATGAATTAACTTTAGTATGCTGCTAACAAGTCACTACTTCAGTTTATGCATCTAATGTGTGTGACCAACAATTTTCTCTCTTCTATACAAAAATCAGGTTATTAAAGCAAACTTGGAATGGTATTAGGTTATTAAAGCACCTATTCATGTTTACTGTCTGTTCAACTTGCTGTGATGATATAGGTTATTTTCATTATTGGATTTTCAAAAAATAACATCTATGAATTTTATAGTTCCTTGTACCTCTTGAATAGTCATGGTTTAAACTTGATATGTTTACGTCAATAAAGGAAAAATGACCCTTGCGGACTCCTTACTGACAACTCAAGACCTTAAATATCAAAAATATTTTCAAGAACCATAGAAATAAGGAGTTAGTGATATGTTTCAAAAGTATTATTCTTGTCGCCAAAGTTTTATCCTTACTTTTTTTTTTCTTGGGCCAAATCTTCCTTAAAGTTGCAACATACTTTTCTTGATGTTAGAAAAATGCTCTAGATTTCTCATCTCAATGACCATATGAATAAGTTGCCATGGTGCATCTTAAAATTATCATTCATGCTTTCTAAAATTACAACTTGATTTTCTTACAAAATGGTATAGATTTGGTCCTATTACTTTTAGATGGAAACATTCTTGTAAAGATACAGAAAATTAGGTTGTAACTTTGCATAGAATAAGTAGAAGCTATAGAAATATAATTAATACAAGAGATGAAAGCATCTGAATGCTCTCCCTCTCTGTTCTTGCTAATCATATAAATAGTATTTATCTTTCTCTACTTTATACTGGCTCTGTTGATTAAGCATGTGGGATTGTAAATAACACATTAAGGCCAACAATACCAAGATCTTTTGATTGATATCCCGATTGGATAAGGCACTTTGCTTTCTCTTATTTAATTGATACTCAATCTTATGGCTACCCTGATATACTTTTAAGATGCAATTGCAAGTCTTTTGCAAATTCAACCTAAGCTATGCCTTTATAAGATCATGAACACTTGATACACTTCTGCATTTTTTTGGTTGAGGAAGTAGATGAGGAGAAGGAAAAAAAGAGAAGAAAACGAAGATAAAGGAGGTGTCATATGAGTGGTCTTTGGTGAACAAGCAGAAGCCTATTTGGATGAGGAAGCCTGAAGAGATCACAAAGGAGAAATATGCCACTTTCTATAAGCTTACTAATGATTGGGAAGACCATTTGGTGGTCAAGCACTTCTCTGTTAAGGGTCAGCTAGAATTTAAGGCTATCATCTTTGTACCCAAGATGGAACATTTGATCTCTGATGTTGCTGGTTTTATAATATCATTTAGTTGTTCCTTTACCATTTTTAATTGTACACATTTAGTTATTCCTTTGGGTTGTAAATCCATTGCTATTCATATGTAAAGTGTAAAAATGATTTTATTGGTTATAATATCATTTATAACTTTATGTTCATTTGTGCGTGATACTACCATGTCGTCCAATTTATTGATATTGGTTATTGACAACTCAAGCAGCTGTTACTGACAATCCCACCGCTGCCATTAATAACCCCAGTAATTCGAATTTATAATCCCAACAGCTCCTATTAAGAATCCAAGTAGCTATCACTGACAACCCCACCAGCTGCCATTCACAACCCCCGCAACTCCCATTTAACAGAGAAGTGATTGACAACCAAATGGTCTTCCCAGTCATTTACAACCCAAGCAGCTTTCATTTACAACCCCACCAACTGTCATTATAACCTAAGTAGCTGTCATTTACAACACAAGCAACTGTCACTAACAACCCTACCAGGCTTTATTTACAACCCCAGCAGGTATCATTTATAACCCATCAGCTGTCATTTACAATCCAAGTAGCTGTCATTAACAACCCCATCATGCTTCATTTACAACCGAAGCAGCTGTCAATAACAACCCACTTAGCTTCATTTACAACCCAATCAGCTGAAGTTTACAACCCCATCAGCTATCATTTACAACCCCACCAAGCATCTTTAACAACCCCACAAGCCTTAATTTATAAATGATAAAACCAATGACACAGTTAGGTTTGGCCACATAAATTTATAAATGATAAAACCATATAATTTTCCCTATTTTCATATCACAAGATGCCTATCATAATTGTAACACAATCATCTTGCTTCTCTTTTCAGAGGTGTAAAACTATATCATCTTAAATTTCATATCATAAATGATAATGCAAGGCTTACTTTTTCCCAGCTTTTATCAAAGTACATAAAGATCACAACCAAGCTCTGCCAGGATCAACAATACAACCAAAATGGAATGGTTAGTTGGATTAATCTTAACTTACCAAGGTTTCAATCATTACTTTTCATGATTTACTTAATTTGGGATAAGTGCTCCTCAATAAACTATGATTTACTTTTTATAGTTATGGCTTGCATATACAATAAAATTGACCCAAATTAAATAAATAATAAATTTGTATTCATAAAATGATTTCACTGGATATCACAGCCAAAAGTAATGCAATAAAATATGGTAAAGACATTAACTTTTCAATTTTACTACATTTTACAAGAGCATCATTCACACCAAGCCTTGGGCAAGCTGATATTACATGATCTGGTTTTAGACTTGATGAAGAAGATTCAAGCTCAAAGAACAACTCAATTGCTTCTCTTTCAAGACCATTCATGGTTAGCCTATAATAATTGAGTTCTAATATGATAATCCTTTCCCAAGGCACTCCTTAAACACTTGGAATGCATTTTCAATAGATCCATACTTGCAGTACATGTCAATTATTGTTGTCACAACAATTACATTAAGCTCAAACTGATCATTCTTTCTTATATAATCATGAATCCATTTCCCTTATTGAAATGATCCCATTTGAGCCACCATTCCTGTGAAAAAGCTCTAATGCCTCCATCAGCTCCTCACATACCCACTAATCACAGAATTCCATGTAACAGAAGTTCTTCTAAGCATTTTATCGAATAAATCCTGGGCTTCTTCAATTTCCTTGCTTTTATCAAGACCCATGATCATTGAGTTCCAAGCTACAACATCAAATTCCATCAGACCATCAAACACTCTCCTTGCTTCATTCAAGAGCCCACTATATGTATTGTTGCCATTCCATATATATTGTTAACCAAATAATAAATTAGATTAAATATAAAACAAAAATTCCCCAATAAAACTTCAAAGGATTGAAATGCATGCCAGTTGCATAATCATAATGTGTATCTCCAATGTGGCCGAACAGAGATAACTAACTGGAATTTGACACGAGCATTGATCAACTACACAGAAATGATAATCCATTATTGACTCTAAGAACCTATCATTGCCCATGAATGCGTTTGAGAATCTAAGCGGCGAAGAACTCGACCTCGAGATCGGAGGGAAAGGAGTGGTGGCGGCGAAGGTGATCGGAGGTGAGAATGGCGGTGGCAACCTCCCAAGCGGTGTTGGTTTGCTGGAACTGAATGAGCCACTGATTGGCAGCGACGCAGTTGCAGGATTGGACATTGTGATTAAGGACATGGGGGCGTTTGAGACATTTCACAATTGAAATCTATAATTAAAAGGTCCCATGGGACCTAAGAATAAGTATCAGAATGTTTATGACCATTTTATGGTTAATTGGCTTATGTGGGACTTATGTGTAATTCTCCCTTTGTATTTTAAAAATAATATATTATTTTAATTTTTTCAACTCAATATTTTTTATAAAGCATGATAAACAATGCCTAATATATTCAAAACTAGTATAAAATATATTATTTTTCTTGAAACTTTCTATAATACTCTATTTAAAATTATAACAAAACATTAATACTTATATTTTTTTTAAAACTTTAAAAAAAATGTCATTATTGGAAATTTCTTGGTGGACAAAGAATCATATGACTATACAATCTTATGGCAAAAATGAACAAAAAAGGAAGTTTATTTTTTAAAAAAAGTATTTTGGTGGGTTGGCGGGTGGGCTCAAGTTGCAAAAATGCAACTCGTTTTTATGAGGGTTGTTGGTGGGCTAGCCCTCATTCCTAGCTCTACCCATGTATCATTCAAAAATCAAATCGAAAAGCAAGCAAAGGGCCATACTGAGAATGTGGACAACTGTAGAAGAGTGCAAAGGGATTTTACAATTATACCCTCACATATAGGCCTAAGTCTACCTGGATCGTTTATATTTATTAAATTTTTATATAAATGTACAATTTTACCATTGATTTATTATTTTATTGATTTTATTCTTATGTGGTATAGTATATACTTAATACAAAAAAAGTTGGAGAATTGTTAAATTTTAAGATAAAGTATTAATAAAGTTTAAGCCTTTTCCTTTTTTGGATAAAAAAGTTTAAACCTTTTCTTGATCTATGTGAAATATATTGAAAATTATCTATAAATATAATTAAAGGAGTATATTCTTATGAGATCTAAAGTAATTATGTATATGCTATATATGTAGCTCATCGGATGGGTGAAATAATCATATTTTATTAAATGAATTTATAGCATTTTAGGGGATTTTAATGTTATTCTTTGGCTTTTATCGAGGTTAATTGCATTATTATGATTAATGATGATAATATAAATTTAAAGGGCATTTTTAGAAGAAATTAAGATCAAAGATAAATTTAGAAAAAAATGCAGAAAAAGACAAACTCATTAATGCATTTATTTTATTTTATTATATTATTATTGTTTTATTTTATTATTATTCTTTTGCTAGGTAATTAGGTTTCACTTGGCATATACATATATGCGTGCTATTAACCTCTAGAGAGCATTAGAAAGCATGGGACTATTCATTGAATCATCCATTCATTTACAGGAGAAGAAAAGCCACGCCTACCACCCATTGATTAATTAATCCACTCCATAGCATGGCCTCATCCGTTCATTCACTCATGCCCTAATTCATTGAATTTGGCATTCAAGCGGCGCACACATAATTCAGGATTCCATTCTCATGCCACGCATTTAATTCATCGAGGGGTGTGCAAACATATTCATGATCCATTAACCATGCTTCACACAACGCCGCCTGGGGAGAGCCACTTATTTTGGATCCATTTATTCATCAACTCTGGAACAGGATCAGAACAACAGCTCTTTTATTGTCGCGTCTCAGCCCATCTCGCCTGCCACTGTTCCTCTTTCATCCATTGATACAGGGTAATATGGGTTATGTTTGTTGAAGTGGTTATGAGTTTGTTAGTTTAGTCAAGGAGGTTAGTAGTAGTTAGAAGATTTATTAGTATAAATAAGGGATCGATATGCATGTATCAGTCTGTCTTGAATATTGAATACAGTTCTCTTTTGTTTTTCCCTTCCCACGCATCAATGGTATCAGAACCAGTCCTCTGGCCGCAACCACCGCCGGTGGTCGCCGGAAAATCAGTCCAACAGACACTCATGGAAATGAGAGCCATCCTAGAGCTTCAACTACTCAAGCATGAGTCGACAGTGAACGAGTATGCCAAGAAATTTGAGGCAATCTTACCGTACGCATTGATTTCCAACGCCTCTACAATCAACCTTTTCGTCTTGGGCCTTCAATCGGAGATTCGAAATGTTGTCCTAGACTTCAATCTGAGTAGTTTAACCAGAGCCATATCTTTCACGTGTCTCCATGAGAAGTCTGCCGAGAAGATGAAGCAAGAATCCAAGAATGCTGATATTACAGGTGTCTCCTCTCAAACTGATAACGTTGCGGTAGGAAACCATGCACAGAACAATGAAATTATTGCAGAAGCCATGGGGACCTTGAGCGACTATGACAAAGGTAAAAATGAATGTATGACGGATCTGGAAGTGGACGAGATTGATTCTCAAGAAGACGGAATACAGGCTGAGGAATATGGAAGACTCGAGCAAATGGAATCCAAGATTCTGAATAACGCAGATCCTAAACGAAATGAAGGCTAATTTGATGCGCTTTTGAATCTCACTATTGATGTTGTTGAAGAAACATGTGAGATCCATGATATGAACGTCGAGGAAGCTGACAGTGTTGCTACAAACGTGAACCTGATCAACGACGTTATAGTTGAAGAAGAAAGCGGTGGACGGATCAAGAACTGGTCCAAAAGTCAAGGGATGCAACAATGGATGCCGGCGCAACATGATTCGTTAAATCGTGAAGGTCACGGTAGGCTCTGTCACCGTAATTTCCTCTCCTTTCCTTGCCAATGATTCTTCCTTGCTAATCGGTTGTTGCATTTCAAGGGTCTGCTGCATTCCACGAAATCCTCATCTTATGCTAACCAGAGGAAATACATGTTCGACGGGAGCTTCTCAGCGAACAAAGCCCCAACTGTTGTGATGGAGCCAGCAAAATCTTCAGCTTCATGGAATCAACCGGGAAGGATCAACAGTGACTCTCCACCCTCAAGCTTTCGATCAAGTCCTCGAGTTTGGGGCAACCTGAAACTTGTCAATGAGAATTTTGCCGCCGCAAGCCCCTGGCGTGAAAGGCCGGAGTTGAATCGGGATGCACGAAACCAACCTAGACTCAGAAACTTGAGCTTGACCACTCACAATAAAGGGAGTTTGCTGGAGTTTAGGACCAATATGCAGTTCTATTTGGATTTCTAACTCACAATTATACCAATACCAAGTCTCCTTCTCGAACGAGGCTACAACGTTCACGCCACCGTCAAAGATATCAATGATGATTCTGAAACCAAGCACCTGCAAGGCCTTGAAGGCACAGAAACTTGCCTCCATCTCTTTCAATTCAACCTTCTTAATTACAACTCCATCGTCACAGCTGTCACTAGCTGTACGAGCGTTTTCCATCTCGCTTCTTCTCCCTGCATCGTTGACCAAGTCCACGATCCTCAGAAAGAGCTGCTGGACCCAGCGATTAAAGGCACAATCAATGTGCTTACGGCGGCTAAGGAAGTTGGGGGAGCCATACCGTGGTAACTTCATCGATTTCTTCCATTACTCCAAGCCCTAAATGCCCATCTGATGCCATTAAGGATGAAGATTGTTGGGTCAATATTGAATATTGCAAGGAAAACCAATTATGGCACCCCGATGTCAAAAATATTGGTTGAGAAATCTGCTTGGAAATTTTCCAGAGGGAAAGGTGTGGATATTGTGGTTGTGAATCCTGTCACTATCATGATGATTTCTCCAAAACTTAATGCTTGTGCATCTGCTTCAAGACCTGATCCTCCTTGGAGATTGTGTATTACAGCCGTCCAGTTGTTTCTCATCACTACCAAGGAGTGATATGTTTGGGCCTATAAGGAACTCAGTTTTTTGGTCGGGTACAGATCAAGGGATCTCCTCGAGTTCAGTTCACGAGGTAGTAATTAGAAGTTTACTGTACTGACATGTTATTGGGATGGGATTTAGATCTGGACTCCTCACTCATATATGGATCTGAAGGGCTTTGGTTTAATGCGTGGCAGATTGTTGCTGAGGTATAAATACTAAATGTTTGGGTTTTGACCATGGCCCTGGGTAGAAGGAATGGTGCAACATGCTGGGCCTCTTGACGCTGATTAAATTTGTTTTCCGCTAGTTTTCTTATCAAGTTTAGCACATTCTGGTCTATAAAAAAAACTTGTAATAGATATATGTTTTTTCTTGTGTTCGTCCTGATCCTTGAGGACAAGGATCTTTTGTTGGGGGGAGTATTGATACAAGGTAATATGGGTTGTGTTTGTTGAAGTGGTTATGAGTTTGATAGTTTAGTTGAGGAGGTTAGTAGTAGTTAGAAGATTTATCAGTATAAATAAGGGATCGATATGCATGTATCAGTCTGTCTTGAATATTGAATACAGTTCTCTTTTGTTTCTCCCTTCCCACGCATCATCCATCTCCACCGTTCTAATGGTTGTAGCGTCTGAACTTGTGGAACTTCTCATGGCAATTAGTGACTAGTTTCATGATCCTCTAATTCAACAATAATGGTATGAGCTTGAGTCTTTAAAGGGGAGTTTTTAGCTGCTTTAATTTCCTGTCCAATAATTATTTAACAATTCCTAGGTTTTAGGATAGTTTCTCTAATTATTGGAACAAATTTCATTGTTTAATATATTTATTTTCGAGATTATTGTGATTGAGTTATTGTTTAGCAATTGATATTGGGTTGATTTAACTTTAATTTCAATTATAATATTCCGGTATGACGTCTATATTGATTTTAGAGTTAACATTTTATGATTTTCTAAGATGGCTTAGAATCTTGGATCAAACAATCTTTTGCTAGCTTTAAGTCTATTATTTGAATTTAAGAGTTACAATTAAGCAGTGATTTTGTTATCTTTAATTCCTCTTTACTATTATGGTCGCAGTTAGTAAATTGGAAGTTTGGAAAATATTTTGTGGCAATTTGAGGTGGCTCGGTTATTAGATTAAAATTTAATTATAATTCTTAATTCATAATTTTAACTCACATATCTATTAAAGTGATTATTGCCTGCGTTGTTGAGTTAAAGGATTGATTATTATCATTGTTTATTTGTGCTTTTCATTTCACCTTTATGCCTTTAACACACCTGAATATATGAGACCATGATTTTCATAAACGATACATCAGGAAGTTAATGCATGATTTTAAAGGATACAGATTTTGGTTAATTGCGTTTTTTGAGCTATTAGCGATTGATAAGAGTAGAGGCAGTTTTAAATTGACTCTTTGCATTTTTAAATTCTTGAGACTGTTTAATTGAGACGTTAACCATGTCATGAGGATAATTGGACCTAATTTCATTTGATTAGTGAGGGTCTGTCTTGATTTGTAATCACTCTAGAACTTGTCTTGATTCTTAATCAAAGCTTTATGATCCAATATTCTGTGAAAGTGATAGGGGCCTTCATTTTAAAACCATCCATTTTGCCCAAACATAAACCCTTCATAACCTAACCATTGTCACCCTTTTGAGCCATTCACTCTTGAAAACCAGCATTTTAGGGACTACATTCTTTTTATATATGCAAGCATATTCTAATCAAATTGTGGTTCGTAATTTGTTCTTAAGAAAAGAAAAGAAAAAAAGAGAAAAAGAAAAAATATATACATAAAAAAGAGAAGAAGAGAAAAATAAAGAGAAAAATAGTATATTGCCTAAACATGAATTTCTCTAAAGTCTTGCAAATGCACTAACATGTTTAGTTTTCTTTGGTGCTGTGTATTCAAGGATTTCTTTTCATCATCATTATTCACAACCCACATCATCCATCTTAAACCCCAAAGTCCTCTTGATTCACATTATGTTGATCTTGTGGTAGAGAGGTAGAATAATTACAAGCATATGGTAGATATTTAAATGAGCAGATCATGAGCGAAATTGTCCTTACATAGTGAGCTAAGAGAGAAACACTTATACCCTTGAGAGGAAGTCTCTTTTATTCAGTCTCTTGAATTGAACTCCTCATGGATCGATTTAATGTCTCTACCATTATTCTTGTTAATTCCTTGATAAATGTTTTTACTAAATTCTGTAGTCCTGGAATCATGAGGATATATTCTTAATGCATTGATCATTTTAGAGTTTTTGAAAAGCTTTGTCCAGGAGTACAAAGGTTTAAGTGTGGGGGAATTTGATTGAACCTTATTTATACCACTTTTGTATTTGAATTTCCAGAATTTTTGATTCAATTTTAATCCTTATGACCCTTCTTATGCTTAATTTGAGATTTAGAGTTGTTGATCTGGATTAGCGTGATTTTGGGTGCGCCTGCCATGAATAATGATACAATTGTGCTTAAATTCCATCATGAGCAAATGATACTTCAAATATTTGATATTTCATTTCAGGAACTCTGAACAAGAACATGAGGAGACAGCTATGGGAAAGTTCGTCGTGGCGCAATTTAAAGTTAGTTGCGGCTACAGTTCAAATAGACAAGCTTGAATCCTCGGGGAGAGGTTCGCTGCAATGAAATCCCATGTTCGCCGCGGCGAATATCAGGCAGCAACAACAAATCAGGCTCCAAATGGAAACAAAATCTGACCCACCTTCTTGGATCTGATCCTGGACGGTTAATACACACCAAATAGGGTAAGTTTTGAGAGAGGAGGAAGGAAGGAGGCAGAGATCACACCCATTCACATTTTCTCTCATTCTTTCTACTCTCAACCCTAATTTCATCCATTTTTCACCATCAATCCACCCATGCACCTCCTATCATCCATTCAGAATGTGATTTCGCATCAAATGAGTAGTTGAGCATCTCTTTTCCTCTTAAAGATGAACAAAGTCTGAGTTTGAAGTTCCGAAAGGGGAGTATTAGTTTTCAATCTGTATTTATGTTATGGATTACTTGGTTTTGAGTTAGAACTTGTAATTCATACGTAAATACTTGGTCTTGGTCGAGCCAAACTTGGATTAATTGTGTGTTGAACTTGTTTTGTGATTGACATGGTAGAGTGAAGTCTCACTTCTACCTATTCAATTAAATCTTTGTTGTTCTCTTTTATCTTCTTAGTTGTGCTTGATTTTAGAAGCAATGAGATGTTGAGTTGAATTTTTCACCTTGCGATTTCCGTACACACTTAGTGTTTTTAAAGGGTTTCATGGAATAGAGTTCATTACATGGAATTTCTGACCCAGCGAGTTGTTGGGGTTTTATTTATGAAACTTAGTGTGAGAACTAATACTTTCCCTAATCTTTTGTGAACTATGATGCCTATATTCATTTTCAGGAGGAAATCCACCATTAAACACTTTTACATCTTAATTATGTTTTGCTGCTTCCTCATAATTCAAAAATACTAAAAAGACATTCTATTTTGTATTCAGCCTTTAGGCATATAGTTATTTTGAATATAAAACAATGTTCATTTGCAAAACTAACTTAAACACAAGCTGAAATCTAGTGGTAGACAAAGCTCCGGAGAGAACGACCCTAAGGTTGCACCCTGTGCAATCCTTAGAAATCACAAATCTTTTGATCCATTTTCAAGGCTCGACAACGACAAAGTTTTATAAACTGTGGTGTAGTCAGATCACTGGGCGATGTTATATATAATGAAAATAATAAAGATGGATGTGATATTAAGGGTGAAGGATTGATAGTGATTATGGAATTAAGCATCAGATGCAACTAGGGAGTATAGGCTGTTATGAAAGTGATGAGTTTGTAACCTATTGTATATTGTATCTAATGCTTTGCTTCGCTCGACTTGTCAATAGTGAATTGCTTATTCAAAAGGAATCTTTTGTTTGGCATACATTTCCAAAGAGGACTCCATATCTTTCATTATCAGTATAAAACAAAGAAGGAGAAAGGAAAATAGAAGGGGAAGGGATAGAGAGACTAAGAGGGGGGAGAAAGGAAAATGGAGAGCAAGTCTGACAAATAGAGAGAAGATAATACTCCGAAAAGGAAAAACACAATAATGACATATTTGAAATATCAAAAACCAAAACCGTAATGAATTTCATTGCATAATATTAAACTATTAAGTATAATTTATAAATATTCTCATTCAAATCCCCAATGGATAATCATATATTACCTTTGGTCCTTAACATGAGACTTAGTTGATTAATTTAAGAAAATTAATAAAATAAATAAATTACTTAATTGGGAAATATATTCATTATACTTATATGTATAATTAAATTATATATAGTTTATAAGTTAGGGAAACATAACTAGTTTAGAAAAAATGATAAATATAAATATTTTGAAGAAATTTATTTAGCTTAGTCCTTAATCTCCCTCAATTAATCAACTAGATCTTATATAAATCATTGAATGCAATTTGTTCAATAAAATCCTTATTATTTCTTACCCCATATTCCAACACAATCTTTATATATTATGGTCTAAGGGTTGACAAGTTCTATGATACATATCAATTCTACCCTTTTTTTCTCTATTGGCAATAGCACATAAATTCTAAAATAATTTAGTGGATTTTCCAACTTTTCTATGATGTTATACTCTTTCATAGGCAGCAACCAGTGGCGAATTCAGGACCCTGGCTTAGGGGGTGCAAACTATTTTTTTAGAAGATAAGTAGGATTTATTCTTAATATCTTTTGAGAAGAATTTGAGCAAAAATTTAGTGGGTTCAAAATTAGCAAATGAGTGGGTGTAAAATAAATCACATAGTACTAATATATACATAATTTTCTGGAAGTCAAGGGTACGGCTAAACACGTTGGAGACCATATAGGTCTGCCCATAGCAGCAACACCTGCAAGTAAATAGTTAATCTATGTTGAATCTGATGGCATTGTTCTTAAATGCTATTTCACAGTTACAAACAAAGCAAGATGATGCACTCTATAGGATTAAATGGATTCTTCCTGCAAAATACCTAGAGACAGAACTAGTAGAAGATAATATAACACAGCAAAGCAGAGAACTAGAGAAGGCAAGTAGAACGCTCAAAACTAAAAAGTTGTGTGCCTCTGAGCCTCTTACAAACACTGCCTTGTATAGGCCACATGTTGGCCATCTTCTTAGTGATAATAAAGTGTTGGTGAAGAAAATTAAAGCATCCATAAAATTGTTTAAAGATGATTTTGTTGATACCTTGTTTTGATTATAACATATAAATGTTTTTGTGAAAATTAGGAATTGAAAATATCTTTGAATTTCTGAGTTTGATGCTTCATGAAATGCTCAAGTGATTTTGGAAAAGCATTGACAGTACTCGAGCATTGGAACTCAATGCTCCAGCACTGTGATTTTTTAATCTTAAGAAAAAATTATTATTTTCAGTGTGTACTTCAAGTATTGACATGAAGTATTGTCAATACTCGAGCACTGGAAATCAATGCTCGAGCATAGTGGTTTGAAAATGAAGTGTTAAACAATGCTCTCAATGAGTACCTCAAGCATTGGCAGAAACCATGGCCAATGCTCGAGCACTGACACTCAGTGCTCGAGCATCGGGCTAAAGCAGAGCACTCAGACAGTGTTGTAATGCAGTACTTCAAGTATTGGCTAAAAGCACAGCAGATGCTGGAGCACTAGGACCCAGTGCTCGAGTATTATGGTTTTTTAAAACACTTCCAATCAACACTCCAAGCATTGGCTGAAAGTATAGCCAATGCTCGGGCACTAGAACATAGTGCTCGAGTATTGACAGTTTTTGTCAGTACTTTCAGTCAGCACTTCAAGCATTGGTTGACAACACAGCCAATGCTTGAGCACAAGTTCATAGTGCTCAAGTATTGAGGTTTTTCACACAACATTGGAAGAGAATACTACAAGCATTGACTGAAAGTATCACCAATGCTCGAGCACTAGCCTCCAATGATCGAGCATCGAGCTTAATGTTTTACTGTTTACTTATACTTTTTGAAAATGCTCCAGCATGCTATGCAAGCACACACAATACTCGAGCACAATAACTTAACACTCGAATATTGAGTCTTTTCACTACACTTCTTTTTCAATACTTTCACAGAACACTCAAGCAAACTTAAGAAACATTGTCGGTACTCAAGCATTGTGATTTAACACTCGTGTATTTAGTTATTTTTCAAACACTTTTATGTAATACTTGAGCAGTATGTCAAAGCATTTAACTTTTCTTTGAAAAATATTAAGCAATACTCGAGCATTGAAAATGTTATGCTCGAGCACTGCTTTTTCAGACAGCTTTATGTCTGACACTCTTCACCTACGCTACACACCTACTTTCCTTATCTGTGTAACGACATTTTGAATGCTATTTGTCTTTATAAATGCATAAACTTGGGATATTAAAGAAGGAATGAAGCACAGACATATTCCGAGACTCGGAGACTTCAACGTTCATCTGCAGCTGTCATTGTTCATCATTCGAACAGCATTAAATGCTATATTAATGGCAAACTAGATGGTCATTGTTGAGAGTAACAACGGATACTTCATTACTTCTCAACTATAAAAGGGCCAAGCATTCAATACAGAGATAAGAGATGAACATTCTGAACATTCATAGTTATTTATTACATTCTCTGTAAATCCTTCAATATTCATTCTATACTTCAGTATTAGCTATCTACTCTTTTGAGAGAGCTTCCTTGAGCAATCATTCATTATAAATCTGTGAAAAACACAAGGTCCACCTTGTGTCATTTGGGCTGAGTTTGAGCTAGAAAACAGAGGGTGAAACACTCTGTTTTAGTGAAAAGGTTGAAGGGGAGTGAGTTCCCGTTGTAAAGGCTTGAGAAGCCTCTGTTTGCCGTTGATAGTGGATTTGAAAATCTCAGAGGACCTCTAAGGACTAGAGCTCTCAGTCAAGAGGACCGAACCAAGATAAATCTTCGTGTTCATCTTCCCTGCTGTGACACACCTTAACTATCCCCTTTATCTTCATCGTATATCATTACGGAACCATTCTTGGGCCTTGAATAGCTTATAAAGTCAAAAAAAAAATCAAATCTGAAAATTTGATTTTTAAAAAGTTACTATTCATTGAATTTTCGCCCAACTTTGAAAATTCATAACTAATTCTAGAAAAATTAAAATTGAGTGGTTCCAATTTCTATTTGAATCTTATAAGTTCCTATATAGGGAAAAAATACTCATTGGGTCATTAACTTGCCCAATTGATACAATTTATTGCGCAAAGATTCATTGTTCATTTGGTAATTTTTCTATTTTTCCAGGTTTTTCTGTGATTTTTGTCTAACTTTGGAACATCATAACTTTTCATACAAAACTCCAAATCCAGTATTATTTTGCTCATTTTAAAGCTTGCAATGTGAAATATTTTCATGGAAAAAATTCAATACATTTGGAGTTCATTTACACATCAGGCCAAAGTATAGGGTTTAACCAACCTTACTACACTTCTATACATCCTTATCATTTCCATTTTTCTTCCTTTAGGCAAGCTTGTTTGCTTTCTTCTTTTTCTCATAATTAAACATGTATTAGCCTATAATAAGAGCATGCTTTCACCTCTTTTGGTCTACCACATATGTAAAAGTTTAATTTACATAACTACAATAATACTCAACATAATCTTCAAACATAATTCATAATTTCAACAAGCAAGATCATCATAATATGCCATCTTCTATCACCATAAACCTTGCTCTTACCATTGCTTGTGCTTGTACCTATAATGGTTAGTTGGGGAGGGTGAGATTTCAAGGAAATCCCAATAGCAAACACTCTAATAATACATCTACGTGCATGATTAATAATGAGATCAAGTATGCCATGTAACAAGAACAAGCAATCAACTTTCTAAAACAAGACAATCATTGCATAGAAACCATCATGCTTTCACACAAGTAAGGTTTCATAATTTAAATGGCTACAACCACACAACAAACATGGCAATTAACACATATATATAATCAACGCAAGATAGATGCCAAAGTTAGGAGTGTTGCTACCTTGTCCTCTTAATTCCCCCTTGAACTTGAAGCTCTCTTTTTAATCTTTCCCAATGATTTCTTTAGTATTTAAACTTCCTAAACATTACACAAGAACATAATCATCAAACGCAAGCCATCAACTTTGTAACAAAACCATAAAAATGGAATATTTCATTTATTGCTCTTTTAAGCATCATAGAACTTTATAACTTGTTCTTATGATTTCTAATGCTTCTCAAATTCTTTTCTTACTTTCACCCTACACAATTTTGCCTTCTAAAGTTATTGGAAGCATCAAAATCATGAAAATAACATTTCTTCCACAAATTCTAGCCTTAACCGAAAAACAGAACACAAGCACACACTTGTGATTTTCAAACTTCTTCACATATAATAACATATTCTTGATCCCCAAAACACTTCTCATGCATTATTTAACTCAAAAACAACTCTTCCTCATCAAATATAAAATTGGACAGCACCTCCCCTTAGGGTTTGAGATTCCAAAAATTCATACAACCAACAAACCAAGCAATATATACATCAATCTACTCCTTATCATGCAAGGAGTGTTTTGCAACCTTTAGTTTCCTCTAAATCCCTCTCTTATCCATTTTTCCTCTCATGAACCCAAACTTTTCAGCCACCAAAAGACAGCCAAAAACAAAAATCTAAACCAATAGAAAGGTAGAGAGAGTTTCAATGATCAAGAAAATGTATAGGTTTGGGTGGTAAAGCTTCTTACCTTGAGTTCTCTTGAAGCTTTTCTCTCCTTCTCCATGCAAAAATGGCGTCTTCTCCTCTCATTTATGTAGCCACCATTTTGTCCAAATGAAGGAGAAAGAAGAGGAATTTGTCTCTTTAATTAATTCCCTTGAACTTGCATAAATGGTTGAGATTAAACCTTAACTTGTAAGTTTAATCTAATGGCTAAGATTCATCCACCTTTCCACCACTTGCTCTCTTCTAATTGGTTGGAAAAAATTAGTCATAATTGAGATTAACTAGCTTCTAGAAGCTAGTTACTCTAACCAAATCGGTTACTTCTACCGATTACACTTTTTACCGGTAAACATAACTTTATTCCGGTAAATTTTTCTCTACCTTTCTGGAGATATTTTATCCCTCTTTTAATCTCCATAATTCATTTACTAATATGGAAAAATATTTTCCCAAAAATACCCTTGAAAATCATCCCAAAATAATAAGGTAATTTTATCCTGCCCAAAATCCCCAAAAACATATTTCCGATGGGCAAATAACTTTTAGGGTATTAAAAATTTCTATAATTTTTACTGGTAATCTAGCCCTTTTCCTTTCATCAAATTGCCCTCCGGATTGTTTAAAAATAATTTTTGAATAAAATTAAATTTTCAGGATTTTTGGGCCTTTTTCCCTCCGTTCTGGACATTCGCCTTAATCATATATTGGGCAATAACTTTATAAAATATTATAAAATTCACTTTATTTTTCTATGCCCTGAATTCAACTGATTAAGGTCTCCCAATACCTCAAATAATTATTTTCGGCCATTAAATCTTCAAAATTATATAAATAAAATTCTAGGTCGATTTTCAGCAATCTGTCGAATCTCTGTTAACCAACGAGTTCTACTATATCTTTTGGGCACTATGACTTTTTTTGATATTTTGGTAACAGTTGACTTTTTGACTTTGACTTTGTCAAATGACCAAAATGCCCTTACGCTTTCTCTTAATGACCAAAATACCCTTACACTGTCTAACTTTTCGTAATTCCCTTTTTGCCCTTAACTTTTTTGCCCCTGATCTTTTTGTGTAATGACATCTGGGTCCTTCCCAGTAGGTCACCCATCCTTACACTACTCCAGGGTGAGCAAGCTTAACTGCGGAGTTCTCATAAAATTTCTCCCGCTAAACTAGGTCTGACTTTGGGTTATTCAGCCCATCAGCATCAACTTTTTTCTTGTTTTCTATCTGTGGGCTCTAACTTGACTTTTGACTATTGGTTTGGCCATTTTTATCCAATGACCATATTGCCCTTGGTCTTTATACTTAATGACATTTATGTCCCTAGCTTACATTCTTAGTAATTTCAAAACCTTAAGACTAAATTGATCAGGGTCTCTTTGATCCATTGACATCTTCTCTTTCTGTACTTTTATTTCTGTGCATTCTCTTATCTCATAACTATCAATTTGGCCTCTATTTCACTTTACAGTATAGGGTGGATATTACACCTGCTCTCTCTCTCTCTCTAGTGATTTTGTTCTCACTTTGTGATTTAAGTTTTAAATTTTTAAAGTGACCAATTCACCCCCCCTCTTGGTCAAATCCTATTCTAACAAATTTATATGATAGTTTAATTAAAATATTGACTTTATGTTATGAATATTATTATGTGGAGGTTCATGTCTCCTATTATTCCCAATTGTATTTTGCATCCCCTTATTTCTTATGTAATCTTTATAGTGATCTACCTTGATGTAAATTTATGCCTATATATACAAGGCATATCGCACTAAATACAAGGACCTGATTCACTCCTCCCCCATTCCTTCTCAAGTACTTTCTTCTGTCCTTCCATATGCCTTCTCATCTTCTTCTCACCCTTTCTCCTCCCCTCCCTTATTAAATTCACAACATGTTATCAGCACGATGATCTAGCCTGAGGTATGTTTTTCTCTAATATTCATTTTTTCCTCTCAATTACAAAACCCATCAAATCTGTTAATATATGTATCTTTTTTTGTGAATCTGTATGTATATAGATATGAGTATGTACATGTGTTTATTCGTTGTCCTTAGTTTGTATATGTTGATCGTTTTCTCTCTTTGACTGGCAGATAAATCTGTGTTTAGAATTAGATATGTAAATATATGTGCATGTGTGCTAGCTCTGTCTCTGGCTTGCATATCTGTGTGCGCGCGTGCCAATGTGCTTAACTTTTGGGGATTACAAAATAACAAAAAAATTAAAAGTGACCAAGATGCAAGGAAAAAACTTGTGTTCAACATTTCCAAAAAGACCAATTTGTTCATTTACCAGGTTCGGTACGAAATCATAAATAAGCTCTACCAAAGATTGCCAAGCATTTGGTACTGACTTTCCTCCTCCATTTTTGGTAAAAAAATAAACAAGAAGTAGGAACAAACTGAGACTTAGTAAGCATAAACAAAGATGGATTTGTGAATGAGAAATAAAAGTCACCCAGATGCATTGGAATCAATGGGATTATCTCCAACTGTAATTTCTAAACATCACCTAGATTAGGGATTACCAGCGTGTATGTCAAGATGTACATAAGATCTGCTTATATTTTCGGGATTTCTGAAAAGTACAAAGTTTATGTTTGTCGAGGTTCAATGAAATTGTTCAGAGTTCAATTTTTTTTTGGCTGGGATATGTTACTATGTATTGTATTATATATATGTGTTCTTCTCATCATTCTAACACAGAAAAACGATAGATGAAAATATGTGAAATCCAATCTATTTATTGATTTTTCTGATGTGGCTTTTATTACGATTTAGATTCATATGCGGAGAAGTAGGAAAGTGACACGACATTATACTACGTCAAAAGAAAACTTCCTAGCATTTCTACAGCTTCCTATTTCATTATGACTCTCCTTGTTTTAATTTTAATACACCCGTTAAAAGGTTGTTCGTTGTCCTTAATTGATATAGGTTACTCACACTTATAGTAAAACGCTTGAAGCATTTAAATTTACAATTAGGCCATGCGTTTACATTTACATGTCGTTTTGGACCCAGGCGTATTAATGGGCTCCTCCCAGTTTTTTTTTAGTTCCCTTGTTTCGAAAGCAGACCTTCCTGGTGTAGTGAATTTTCTTTGTGCATTGTAGTGTATCCACAATTATCTGGTATGAATCTGCCTGTATATATTTGGACCTATATATATATATGTATGTATGTGTGAGTGTTTTCACCTGAAAAACCACCCTTGAAAATGCTACAATGGCTATCGGAAAGCCCCCTGTAATTGCTTGAGAAGAAGTCACTTAAAGAAAGGGGAAGGAAAGAAGGGAAAAAAAAGGATAAAATGATATTTGCAGTAGTACACATTTATTTGTCAAGTGTTTCTGTCTCATTGCAATTGATTGTCTTTACTTTTGGGTCGGTTATAAAATGTACGTTATCATTTGGAATATTATTCATACAGTAGATCAGAACACAAAAGAATTCCTTTCCATCAAATATATGGATCCCATTTGGAAATTAATTTTGGGCCATTAAACTTTTGGGCCACCAAAATTAAAAAGGGGAAATTGTATGGGCCACCTTGTTTGTCACTGATTTATTTGTGAAAAAATGAATTGGATCAATGTATAGATTTTCTTACAAAATATTATTTTTAGTCCTTATTTGTGCTCCTATTTTTAATTCATAATTATGGCAATTTATTTTAGTTCCAGAATGCTAATGCCATATTTTTTTAATATCAATAATCGATAATATTCATATGCCATTTAATTACTTCAGTGTGCTAATGACTTTGTCATAAGCCTTTTTGTTATCAAATTAATTGTGAAAATATTCTATTGAGCTATATCCGGTTGATTCTCATTTAAAACATATTACAAAAAGTATTTTGGGGTTAAATAAAATTTTCTTGACTCTATCTTTATTTGGTAATGTTATTAATTACCAATAAGCTCGACTTTATTTCCAGAAGTGAATATAGTTAAACATAATAATTGTGATAATCAAGAAAGTGGATATGGCCACAGTTATGGATGTTGATGTGGTCAGAATTGTATTGGTTCTAGTTTTCATGTGAAGTGGATAAAAACTAATAAGAACCACAAAAGGGCAAAATATGGGCATAATAAATAAATTAAATGTGTATTGAAGGCTCCGGAAGTGCTAATATTACGTTTCCAAAAAGAACAAAATTATGCCTTGAAAATGCACTCCAATCTATCCAATTTATAAGAACTTGTAAAGTTTCATAATAGTAAACCAGACTGAGACTGACGAATTTAATGTTTGACATGCAATAGTAAACCGGTAGTTTATTGATGAATTTGATGTATGTCATGAGATAGTAAATTAGAAGTTTACTAATTAATACAAGCCAACAGTTTAATAAGATAAACCAGAAGTTTATCAATGAATTCAATGTTTGGTATGACCGCTTAGACTATCCCGGTTCAATTATTATACGAGAAATAATTGAGAATAAATATGATGCATGTTCCAAGGGAATATTTGTTATTATGTCATCATAAAGTTAAATACAATGTGAGATTCTCACATTCTTAAAACATATACAAGAATATATTTGTGGGACAATAAACCCACATTATGAACCATTTAGTTACCATACAGTTTTAATTAATGCAACAACTAAATGGTCTCACAGTTATTTATTATCTTCTTGCAACCTGAAGTTTGCAAGATTCTTTACTCAATGAATATGGTTAAGAGCATATTATCCTATGGACATCTAAGGGGGAGTGTCATAAAATATTATATATTATGAATGTTCATAAACTCTCACCTCTTCGCCTTTCATTTTCATCATCCATAACCTCTACAATGAATAGTCTTTAGGGGTCATCATGCCAATTAATCAAGGGTTACATATTGTACACTAATGGGGATTGAATTTGCCATTGATTCTATTTAACTCTTACTTGGAGTTGAAAGCCTATAAATAGAACATTTTATACCCACATTTTGCACATCTACGTGAAAAAAGCATTGCTTCATCTTTCTCTGTTCATCTATTTATCTTTTATACATCTAAGTTTGTCATAATTGTATCTATGTTGATGATATGAAAATCATCAGAACTCCTTACGAACTCCAAAAAGGAAAATGATTGCTTGTAGTTGGTAAAAGTCCTTCTATACCTCAAGAAATTAACGAAGAGAGAGATGAAGAACTACATGGTCTGAAAGTACCATAATTAAGTGATTTTGAGGCACTAATATATTTTTGTGATTTCACACGTCATGACATATTATTTATCATTAATCTACTAGTATTATACAGTCCTTCAATATTACTAATACATTAAAAGATAGTGAAATATATTATTCATTATCTCCGAGGTACCATGAATATGGGTTATTATAATCAGGTATATCTAAGTATGAACTGATCATTTATGCATATATTGTTTATTATACATGTTTATATGTGTAGGTACATCTATATCAAAGTCTATAGAGTGAAACTTATTTCACTGAAGTTCTTCACTTGTGGCCTCTTAAAAAAGGCAGAAATTATCATCATGCAAATTTGTTATAGTAAAAGTTTCCTGGTTTTGTTCACTAAGTCACCTTACAAACCCAAAGATATTGGGTAATGTCGTTAAGAGGTGGAGTCGATACATAATGTACTCTTTTTTCTTATCTAGGTTTGTCCCACTGGGTTTTTCTAAAAAGGTTTTTAATAAGGCAGTATTAAGATGTGTATATATAAATACTGTACTATTTTTCCTTATTTAGGTTTTGTCCCACCAGATTTTTCTAAAAAGGATTTTGATGAGGCATATGTATAGTCATGGATATCTAAGAGGGAGTGTTATGAATATTATTATGTGGATGTCCATATATCACATTATTCCCAATTGTATTTTGTATTCCCTTATTTCTTCATGTAATCTTTATAGTGATATACCTTGATGTAAATTTATGCCTATATATACAAGGCATATCACATTGAATACCTCATTCACTCCTCCCCCATTCCTTCTCATGTACTTTCTTCTCTCCTTCCATATGCCTTCTCATCTTCTTCTTCTCCTTCACCCCTCTCCTCCCCTCCCTTATTAAATTCACAACACTTCAAAAACATGTTAATGGAATTTGAAGAGGACCTTTTTGTGTATTAAATGATAACTTAAATGCTCAAACATTTATATTTGAATTTTAAGGTAATACATCTACAATTTTTGAGCAGTCTCTTTTTGCATAAATTAATTTTGGATTTTGCATAACTTAAATAAATGTAAATATCTAATAATTAAAAAAATCAAATTTTAAGAAAATTAAAAACTAAAAAATTTCGGCTATTGCCAAATTTGATTTTGCCAACAGAATTCAGGTTGTTTGTTGCTTTGCTTCCACCATTAGATAGGCTCACAAGCCTTCTATTTATATCTGAGAAAAGAAACCTCCTTCTTTCATCTTCTTCCTCATCGGTAAAAAAAAAAATTGAGAGTGTGATATCTACATCCTCATATGAACATTTCAAATGAAATAAAAATGTTACTATTATTTTTAGTCTCTTACTTTTACACTTATAGTTTTGGTCTCTACAGTTTCATGAACATTTGTATGTTTAATGGCGTTAATGATTCATGTTAAGTGTAACGACAAAAACCTAAAGTTATTAAAAATATAGGAACTAAAACTAAAATTTTTTGTCCTTGTACTTTTGATAAATTTTAATTTTAGTCGATGTACCTTTAATGGTTTTGGTTTTGATCCTACAATTAACGACAGCAATTAACACCGATAAATATTTAAATCCTTATGAAACTAAAGGATTAAAATCATATGTTTGAAACTTGAGGGAACAAAACCAAAATTGATGCAAATTTGGGGATAAAAAAATGATATTAACATGGAGGAAAATCAGATATGCATTTCACAGCAAATAAGCAAATCAAGATCTACTTTTTTAAAAAAGAAAAGCCAAAAGAAATATAAGCTTCAATGGAGTTGTTGTGGTTGAAGAGAAACATAGCATAAATGCAGAAATTTGAGCTGTGATCACCGTGGTTGGGTGGAAAGAATAATACGACGCTATCGGTTGCTTTACACAGGTCTATTGATGAATGGCAAGCAGAGCTGTCACTACTGAAGATGAACCAGCGGGATGCAACGAAGTAGATGAAGGAGGAAGAAGGTGGGGCTTCTTAGTAATTTCATATCCTTCAAAATTGGTGCAAAGAAGGCTTCCCTGAATGAGTGAAAATTTACTGCTGCTAGAAAACGCTCTGCTGGAAAAAACATGGGAATTTCCATTTCCTTCCCAATTTTTCCTTATACGAAACAGGCCCTAATGCGTTATTAAAAGAGGGGCAAAACTGCAAAAAAAGAAAATCTTACATTGTACGTAAATTAGTGTGCCTATTCGTATTAATGGTAGAAGCTACTTTCCTAACGTGATTTACAGTGTATGAGGTAAATATTTGATAAAAATTTTATCTCAACACGTATGGATCAACCTGTGAATTAATAATGCAAGCAGGCCCACTTTCTCCTTAGTTTGTGAGTTTTTACTTTTTCCCATGGAGACAAATGTCTCCACAATATATTTTTAGGTAAAGTTGCAAAATTTAGCAATGACATTATTGATTAAGAACACTCAGCAAAAATTAATATTTTAATAGTACAACTTTAGTAAAAATCAATTAATAAGGGTGTAAATTTAGTTTGTTAACCCTCCTTTGACACTGTTAACCAGCTAGTATATTTAGGTTTTATGCTGGGCTTCATTTTTGAATCATTTAGATAATAAAAATACTCCTTTTTGCTTAACTTCATTCACAAAAGTTGCTCTAAATAATTTTTTCTTCCAAATAGTAATTAAAGCTAATCTTTTTTTAAGTACCAAGAAAAAAACTACTCTTTTTTAATTTTTTTTAAAAATAACAAACAAAGAAAAAGTTAAGCAAAAATGAGAAAGAAAGAAAGAAAAAGTTATGCAAAAATAAGTAATATAATTTTAATTACTATTAGAAAAATAAAATTATTTTGATCAACTTTCATGAAGAAGATTAAACAAAAAGAAGTAATTTGTTATTTAAATAATTCCAAAATGAAACTCTAAATCCTAAAATAGTGAAATTTGGTAGTTGGTTAACAAGGTTAGGGAAGGTTAACAGTGTTGCTAAATTTGTACCTTTATTAATTGATTGTTACTAAATTCTCGCCCTTAAACAATCAATTGTGTTGGGTGCTTTTAGCCAATAACTTTTTTGTGAAATTTTCATCTTTTTCTATATTTTCCAAGAAAACCCTAGTTTTGGGTATAAAATTATTATTTTTCAAAAAGCTATTTTTCATGCTTTTAAAAAAGTATTTTTTGAAATCTATTTTTTAAAATCACTTTCATCAATTTTTCTTCAAGAAGTTATTATGCAAAAAATCAATATGATTAATTCCATCATCATTTCTCTAATTTGGAGTGTTCATCACTTTGTATCAACAATGTTACAATCCAGCGGGACATCAGCAATGGAAATCTTATTCTGTTCTCTGTAATATAATTACTTCATCGTTAGATGAGCAAGCAGTTAAAAATTTGTTCAAAATGTTCAAAGTCTGAAAAAAGTGCGTTTGTAAATACAAATATGGAACCAATTACAGCTGTTGCAAATTAAATGGACAGTTTTATGGAAAACAAAATGGAAGTTAAAAAGAAATCAATCTCGGTTTTAGAGAAGCCCACACATGCTATATCTATCAACTTCTATAATCTTATTTATATATAACTTCTAACATGATTTGTATAAGTTAAAGAAATCTTATATTAACCTTATAACTTATAACTCAGTATTAAAATTCAACCATCTTGCAACTTTATACATATTTAATATTTTCTCTTATTTGTAATATAAAAGTTAGTTGAATTTTTCAAGATTAAAAAAGCTATATTTATCATTTTCCTTCAAAAATTGTCTAACCTATAAAGTGACATGTAATCTGAATAATAATATATATGTTATAATTAAGTGACTTCTTTGGCCTTTTTTAACCATATAAAAAAAAATCAATTAACTCTTATATAAAAACTAGATATAACATTAACTATAATACTTCTTTGAAAAAATATATATTTTATGTTTTTTACATTTTTTATCCTAATATTTTTTTACAAAGGAATAAGTAATATTAAACTCTATTTTTAGGAAATTATTGAACAATTATTCATAGAATTTAAAAGAGAATAGTATAGATATGCAATCTTATAAGAAATAACTGAGTAAAAAAGGAAAAAAATTTATTTTTTATTTTTTTTAAAAAATAAAAAGTTGGCGGGCTGCGGGCTGGGATTTTTCAGCCCGCCAACCAGCGCGGGCTGGCCCACTTTACTGGTTCTACTATTTTGTACCCAAAAGTTTTAAAATAAGACATTTTCACATTCCATTGATAAAAATATTAACATTGACTATCAACGTGAGAGTTAAACACACGACACTTGGTGCATCTAGAGATTTAAAATATTGAAATCAACTAATGAATAAAATTACATTGAAGTACATATTTTATCTTAATCTGATAAGAATATGGGTGCGTGTACTATTTTATTAGTGATATAAATAAGGGTTAAGGTATAATTTCAACAATTAAATTTTCCGCTAGAAATGTTTGGTACCATAAAATTTCGAAAGGTACAAAATACACATAACATTATAAAAATGGTAAAAAAATAACATCGTTAATTCAACATTTACTTTTCGTCTGTTGGCCCATCACGTCATTTTTTTTTTGTCATGTCATCTCTTGTTCCTCATTTCGTTCTCTCTTCTTCGCCCACGACGATGGTCATCGAATCGTAATTTGGAAAGAATGAGAGGCCTAAAAAGATGGAGAGTAGCGTGTGCATGGGAGCATGTTGACCGTGAGAGAGCGAGTTGATGGCGAGGAGCTGGAGTGGGCACACGGGCAGAGTAGTTGGCGTGAGGCACATCCAAGTGAGTGGATCTGGAATAGGCAGGCATATACATATACATATATATATATATATATGTATGTATGCATATGTATATAAACGATAGATTTCATTTGACAGGCGGGGAGCGATGGCGGAGAAGGAGGAATCACAGTCAAAGGGAGAGACGAAGCGGGGATGGGATCAGGAATGATGCGGCAGCAGCCGGCGTACTCCTCATCACCACAGCATCAAAACAAAGCAAAGGAGTGCGATGCGTGCCACGGGGACGACAAGCCCCAGCCGTCATTTAAAAGGTTAAATTTTCAAAAATTGAAATATTTTAAAATATTTTATATGTATCATTTATATTATATCCAAATATAATTCATATTTCGTAAAATTTATAATTTCATTTTTATGTTATAATTTTATTTTCATGTAGAGATCTCAATGCGCAATGCCCCCAATATAGCCTTTGTAGCCTCTGTTCCTCTCCTGTACATACTTTTCTGTTTTCACATGAGAGATTTCAAGTAGACTTGGTCATGAGTTAATAAGTATCTGTCGATTCAAATAAGCTTATGAATATTTCAAGAGGTTTAACCAACTTATTTAAAATATGCAATTGTTGCCTTAACCCATGTAAGCAGGAGTTTGTTGGTTCGATCCCACTTATTAATATGCATAGACAATTCAAGATTTGCACTCAGTAATGCAAGATTTATACACATAGGGCCCGTTTGGTTCAAAGAAACGATGGGAAAGGAATGGACTGTAATGGAAGAGAATGGAAATTTTTTTGACATGGTATGTTTGATATGCACTGGAATGAAAAATAATTTGATAAGAAAATTTTTATTTGGTTGAGTTAAAATGGTGATAAAGTATGTATGAAAATTATGTTAAAATGGCCATATTACCTTATATAATTTTATATTTTTCACTATGAATACATTATGTTTGGTATTTTAGGTGTAAATGTCTCTTTTACATTTTTCTTCATACAATAGAAATTGCTTTCCCACCATTTTTTGTGGGAAGAGATCTTCTCACATGTGAAGGAAAATGACTTCCCGCGGAAGACCATTTTTCATGCCTAAGTGGCAACCAAACGATTGAAAAGAAGTGGAAAATCTGAATTTTCCTTAAACCAAAGGGGCTCATAGATTTACTTATCATTATGGGAAAGAAAGCAAGAACTAGAGGACAATCAAGAATGCGAACTGGGTTTTGATCTTCAAAGCAAGAACCCCAAGGACATGAGAACTAGGTTTTGGTCCTCGGCTCCGTTTGGATTTTGTTATGGACTTAGAATTTGAATTCCAAACAACATTGAGAAATAATCATACCCAATTGGAGAATCTGAATCACTAGTGTAAAACCTTCGTGTGCTGATAATGTGTTATGAATTTAAGAGAAAAAAAGATAGAGGAAGAGAGAAAAGTATGAAGCGATAGAAAATAGCTCTCATTGATTATCACAAGTGTATATAGTACATATATGATGTCTTATATTTATATAAATGAATTTACAATATCAGCGTAAATCGATATAAGAGTTTACATGAAATAATAAGGATAATGGAAGATATAGACTTCCACAGAATAATATTAATAACAATATATAAATAATAATAGACATAATATAAAAATAATAGAAATAATATTTTATAATATTTAATATTTAAGATATGTACGTAGTTAAATCTTATATCAATATCAATGTTTGTATTGTTTTGTATTATATATATATATAATCTTATATCAATATCAATGTTTGTATTGTTTTGTATTATATATATATATCTTTTTTTAATAATGGGCACATAATAGAGGTATCAAATTCAAACCATAGAAGACACAAATTGACTTGACAATTTTATGGTTATTTGAGAATTTTGTTCCCACGACGGAGAAAGTAAGTCGAGACAAAATCATCTCAAAATTTATAAAAACCATCTCAAAATCCATAAAAACCATCTTAAAATTTGTAAAACCATTTAAAAATCTGTAAACTCTTTTCTCCCAACGGAACTCCTTTCCCTCAACGGAGTTTCCAAACACATACTTTGTAAGTGACATGTGACCAGGTGATATATGCGTGTGTATGGTGGCATGTATTGTTCAAAAATTGATGGTGATTTGGCTTCGTATTTTAACTGCTGGACCCATTTTGGTGACTGACATATCACCATCGGTAGAAAAGTCATTGTTAAAAGTATAGTTTCAACAACATCAGTTGGTGATTGTTTATTGCAGCCAAAGTGAATGGGCTTGTTTGGGAACTCCGTTGGGAAAATGGATTTTACAGATTTCGAGGCATTTTGGAAATTTCGAGATGGTTTTACGGATTTCAAGATGATTTTTATGGATTTCAAGATGGTTTTTACAGATTTCGAGATGGTTTTGTCTTGGTTTACGTGCACCGTTTGGGAAAATGGCTTCCCAAACAGGCACAATACTTTCAGCGGTGACGTTTAACGACTATCACCACCGGTAGCGAGGACCCTGATTCAGATAGTACAAATTATTTTTTTATAAGATAAATGAGACTTATTTTTAATATTTTTTGAGAAGAATTTGAGCAAAAATTTAGTTGGTTCAAAATTAACAAATAAGGGGTGCAAAATAAATCACATAGTATTAATATATATCTAATTTTCTGAAAGTTAAAGGGTGCGACTGCACTCACTGGAACCTATGTAGGTCCGCCTATGATCATCACCAAAAGTTTTTCAGCAATAACTTTTTATATTATCATCTAAAAGTTAATTTTTTTAGTGTAGGAATGTATTATTCACTTTTTTGATATTGGGATATTGAAGTTTGATATACCTCAATAAGGGAAGCTTACTGTTCAGTATGCATATATTTTATGTAATTAATTATGATCATCATTTGAATAAGATAAATAAAGATATGGAGATCTTACACAACCCACACTCTAGATGCAACTTGGGTTATAATAGTTGTACGGGAGAATCGAGGATAAATCCATCATGAGATTTTTCATAAAAGGCAATTAGGTTTTTCATAATATAACTTAACGTCTGTATTATATGTAAATAAACTTTTATATTATAAGACTGATTTTTCACACATATAACTAAATTTTTATAAGAGTTTAATGATATATCTTATTCTTTAAGTAATTCTCCATTAACTATATTAACCATTCTCCCTAATTGTATTGCCGACTGCTATTGCCTGTGCCTAATAAATTCTCGAGTTCTGTTCTTTTTTTATGTCAGAAATCTCGAGTTCTGTTCTAACTTTACTTTTTAGAGATGTATTTTTTTTACACAAAAAGTTCAGGTCCCTCACCAAAGGTGATGCACGGTTACAGAACTCTTAAAACACTTATAAGAGAGACTTAAGAGATCATTTGTTAAGGAATCGAGCTCACCTTTTTATATAGGAGTTGAACCCGTTTTGTTATCACTTGTGCTACCTATATTTTTCAATCTACGTAACTGTGACCGACAAATTCGATACATTACAGCTGGCAAGCATAAGCAATAGATAATTGTAGTTGTCACTTGTCACTCCAATTTTCAAGTGTCAGTGCGAAAGCAATTTTAGTCACACATGCTTGTATAAAAATGTATAAAAAGGAGAGAAAATATAAGTATTTTTTTTGGGAATAAAACTGATGACATAATCCAAACAAAGATACAAAGAGGGAATAGACTACGGTCTTTCTAAAACCTCATTCCTCCTCCCTAAACAGCCTAGAGGAGGATGATTGAAGAAACAAAAAGATACATTCATAGAATTGGAATGTTTGGCAAGGAAATCAGCCATAGATAATTCCTCACGAAAACTATGTTTGAAAATAACCTGCCAATTCCTATAGTAGACTAATGATTTTGTATCCATATGTTTAAAAATAACCTGCCAAAAATATAAGTATTTTAACTTTTCATAAGAATATTTAGGTGTTTAGATTTAAATGCTTATTTTTTAATGAAGTCGTAAAAATTAAAATTACAAGTTAAAAATAAATTAAAAACATCAAGAATAAGAATTTGTAACTCAGATGACCATTACAGCGATGGAGCTAGCTACTTCAAGGAATAGATATGAATTAGGGTTAATTAATATTTCATCTATTAAATTTACTCTAATTTTAATTTAAGTAGTTTTACTTCTTCAAATTTTATTTAATTTAAAATATTAATTTCTATAATTTAATAAAAATCTTGCCAATCTTTTACCACGAAGGCAAAACCAAAATCAACCAAAAAAAACTTGATAAATCAGAGATTAGATTAAGAGTACAAATTAACATACATAAATTGTACATACAGGAGTGTTCAAAGTGGCATAATAGCTGCGTCGGAAATGAAAACGGAGGAGGATATGGAATTAAAGTAGGAAGCACTACTTTTGTAATTGCACAAACACAGTAAGAATAAGAAGAAGCAGGTGATGAGTCTACTAAAAGAAGAAATACAGAGAAACTAGAGACCTTCATCACAGAAAAGAAAACAGAGAGATAGAGAAACCTGAGACAATACTATTTGGAAATTCTCCGACCGATCTCTTCATTTGCACGCGGGATCTCTGTTTGTAGGGGCGAGACAATACGGGCTTTTGTCGTTTGGAGGATTCATAACGAGGCAAGAACTGTACGGCCCATTTGGAGGACAAGCGACGGCTGGTTTGCCTGCTTGGTTTGTACCTCCAGTGACGGATTTGTAATCAATAAGCATTCTGTGAGGATGGTGACCAGTCATGAGCTCAGCCATATCATCAAAACCAAGAAGAAGAAATCTACTTGTCTCTGATGAGTTGGTTGCCCCTGAATCTGCTGTGACTCTGAGGATCATTATCGCGAAGACGAAGATGACGGTGCTTTTCTTCATTGTTGACCAATTCTTCCACAAGCTGAGCCTCCCCCTCCCTCCCCCTCTGTGTATATATATATGTGCGCGCGCGCGCGCGCTCTTCCTTGGATTCTATTATCTGTAGTCATCCCTCCGATAAGGGGGATATATACACAGGGCCTTGCCGCCACCGGATAGGTGGATGGTAATTAAATTACTACATTTTATTTAAAAAGATAAAAAGAAGTGTTGATGCCCTGTTTTCCCCCAGAAAGTTTGGGTTCTAGAATAATGTTACCTTGTAAATTTTCTGAGGTGTAATACCATATCTAGACATTTATATATTGTAGTAATTTTAGCTCAGACGTTATCTACGGTAAATTTAATTGTTAGTTAATTAAATATGTTGCCCTATTTTTTCAGAAAGTTTTGATTGACATGTTTTCTACATTATTTTATTAAAATGTAAATTTATTTAAAAAGTTGTCTGAGAAAAGCAGAATCCACACAAAAAAGGATAATTATTTTTTTTTAATTTGAGAGAACGTTTATAATGTAATAGTTAAGAATATGTAAACATTTTTCAAAATTTAAAATCATATCACATGCACATTTAGAAGGCTCTATAAATTACAAATAGAAAAATGTGTGTTAGAAAATTTACTGAAAAATAATTTCATATAAATTGAAGAAATTATATAAAAAGAGTTTAATTTTAATTTACGTAAACATGATTTGGAACGGAATTCTCAAACAACGATAATAGTAGCCACCATTAATTTTACGCACAAGAAAATGAAAATAATTGACAAAGGTCAATCATATGCTTCCTCACATGCCCCCACCTGCGGTTGTTATACCAACCATGACCAAATGATTTAACAAACAATCATGACGTGCACCACCTTTCAAATTTTTTTTTGGAGTGACCTTCCAATTTAGTTAAGATGTAGAGTTTGTTTGAATGTAAGCTTATAACTTTTATAAATTTTGAGATAAAATTTAAGTTTTGAAAAGTGATTTATGTTTGGGAAGTTATTAGCTTTTACGAATTTTGAGGCAAAAAAGTGGGTAGAAAAGAGGAAAGTATGAAAGAGAAAGAGAGAAAAAGTAAGAAAAAGAAAAGAGGAAAGAGGAAAAAAGTAGGAAAGAGAAAACTTAGGTTTCAAACTAAGATTTTATAACTAAAATAACTTTTAGGCAAAAAAATTTTGTTTGGACAAAACCTCAGTTTTGAAGTAAAACATATATTTTGAAATCAAACCTAAGTTTAAAAAATGGTTGCTAAACAAGCCCTCATTCATCTTACCAACCCTCCATATATACATTAGATACATATATGCATACACACACCAATTCCAGCCACTCTATCATCATATTCTTCTGGTACAATAAACAAACATTATGATACAATCATTCTTATAACTTCCTACCTTTTTAAGCCTTCATATTTTTATTCTATCATCCGGTATCAATCCGACCTTTTCAATTTTTTCTGGATTACTAGATACATAGTAGTAGGCTAATTCACTTCAAGATTCGTGGTTACCCTCCTTGTACAAATGTCTCCTTTAAAACTTGAATACAAAAATTAAAAAAAAAATCTAACAGGGCCTTAAACCGCTAAACCAATTATATTATCTAATATTCAACATTTTTTTTACACAGAAGAAGTGTTCATAATACAATATTAACGTAATGGGATGGAACCCACCCATCACTAGCCTCACCAATGGGGCCTATACTAGTTGATCTCATAATTACTAATAATTTTTTTGAATTTTATTATTAGGTATTCAAATAATTGGCTAAGCGCATGTTTAGGAAGAACTTCTTCCTAACGATGCACACAAGTAAAAATAAAACTATGTCGATACTGTAAAAACCATCTCGAAATCTATAAAACCATCTGAAAATCCGTAAATTCTTATCAGAATACGTAAATTCATTTATTCCAACAGATTCTCAAATACACAATAAACCACTTAAGGGTTCATGGTTCAACACGTACAAATGTCTTCACCGAGCCTCGAACCTAAGACCACAAAGAATTTAACGTACCTTACGCCGTTAGTTGGTCTAAACCTAATTTCTAACGTCACTATTATTGTTTAATTTCCAGCATCAACTGAATCAAAAAAATAAAATCAAAATGGAAAAATAGTAATAAGATTGAATTTGAAATTTTAAGAGTTAAAATACAAAAAAACATTGAAAGAAAGAATTAAAAAGGATGAGAGTAAACATTTTAACATTCAAAAAATTGTTTGAATTATCATTTTGTTCAGCATTCCAAACATTCCTTTAATTTCAATATCTAGACCCCATAATTAGAGTTGGGAAAGCGGGCCAGCCCGCCAACCTTTTCTCTGTTGGCGGGCTCGGGAATCCCAACCCGAGCCCGCCAACCCGCCAAAAATTATTTTTTTATTTTTTTATTTA
>JANTPZ010015469.1:0-10710 GCA_025593235.1 Vachellia pachyceras | reverse complement strand
TCACAAATGGGCAATGCAGAAGATACAACACGACTACAGAAGTTAACTCTACTTCGATTATCAAAGTTGAAACAAATTTGGAGTAGAGATCCTCAAGAAAACCTTCCCTTTCACAAATTGCTACATGTGCGTGTTGAGAACTGCAATAACTTGGAATACCTTTTTCCATTATCCATTGCAATGCATGCGGTTCATCTGGAAGATATTACCATTAAGAATGCGGAGAGGATGGAACAAATAGTTTCAGCGGAAGAAGGAATCTTGGACGATCCAGTCAAGTTTGAGTTTAATCACTTGACCTCATTGATACTTTGGGATTTGAACGAAATGGAGGGATTTTTTGCTGGACATCATAGTTTACTTTGTCCATTATTGAGGGAATTAGATATCCGAGGCTGTGCAAAATTGAAGCTCTTCAAGACGCAGTGTTGGAGCAGCCAAGGAAGAGTCTCAATGCAGCAGCCACTTTTCACACTTGAAGAGGTATGTGTGTATACTCGCGCGCGAGATTATAAATAGAATATCCTTGTTATGGCTGAAAACACCATGTAGAGAAATGCATTTTTAACAAGTTTTCATGTGGAAAAAAAGTTTTCATCAGATTTGATCACGCATACTCTCCATCACTACTCATTCAATTCACTAGTTTCAGCACTGTATGCAGAACGCTTTTGACCAAAGATATATGTTTTCACTTCTTATAATGAAGCTTTGTTGGTGCAAATTTGTATGACATATAGGTGATTTGCAAATTGGAGAACTTATCCCTAAACAGTGAGCATGCAGATATAATATTACAAAGGCAACTCTCAAGCGAAGACTTCGTTAAACTCAAATTTCTCTGTTTGACAGAGTTAAGAGATGACCATGCAGATCTTCCATATTGGTTTCTCCAAAAGTTAACCAGTCTTGAAGCACTAGTAGTTGAATACAATTATTTCAAGGAGATTTTCCACGAAGAAATACTTGCGGATGAGAAAGGAAAATTCGAGATCAGATCACGAATCAAAATGTTGATGCTTTATCATTTGCCTGAACTACATCATATATGTAAAGAAGGATTTCAAATGAATTCAATTATCGAGGCTTTGGAAAACTTATGGGTTATGTATTGTCCCAATATGAAACACTTAGTGCCTTCATCTGTAACTTTTTGTCAGTTGACATATTTAGAGGTGCAGAATTGCAATGGACTAATTGACCTAGTTACCTCATTAACGGCAAGAAGTCTGGTCAGATTAACAACACTAAAGATAAGTGACTGCAATTCACTTACGCAAGTTGTGGCAATAGAGAGGGAGGAGGATGAAGATCAAATTGATTTCAGGAGCTTAAGAAACTTAGAGCTTCAACGTTTGCCAAAGATTAAGCGTTTTTGCTCTTCTAAATGCTTATTGAACTTTCCACTACTGGAAAATGTGGTTGTTAAACAATGTCCAAGAATGAACAAGTTCACCATGGGTGGGGCAAGAACACCAAAGCTTTCAAAGATACGATCAAATGAAGACGATGAACAAATGTATTGGGATGGTGATTTAAACAGGACAATAAACAAGATGTTCGTGGATATGGTATGTTTTGATTTGACTGAAAGGTTTCTCTTGAATATTTGAGGGAAAGAATCTACTGTACATGATGAATGCAATCAATTTTTTTCCCCTTAATTCCTTGTTGAAAGCTAGAGAATTAAGCCAATTGTTTATGTTGAGTTTGCTTTAATGGGCTTCCTTTTTTTGCCAACATGCTTAAATGACCTATATTTTTAACTGATCTTGCACGCCAATTTTTAACAGAAGTGCTCCAAAGTTTCAAGAGATACTGACAGAGACAAGATGAGAAATTATGCTAGAAAGATGGCTTAAATAGAACTGTAGACAAGATATTCTAAGATATGGCAAGTTTTCATTTAGGAAATTAATCTAATTTAAACTTGGAGGCAGTGATTAATATTTCAAATTATATTTGTCTATACTAACAGTTTCATTTGACATGTTATATATTTTGCTATTTGAAAAGACAAAGTCGAATGTCATTGTTTAATGTGTTATATATAATGCCTTTTTATTATCACTTACCTTGATAATAATCATTTGCACAGGGGGCATTTCATAGCTTCAATCATTTGGAATTTTCTGAATATCCAGAATTGAGAGAACTATGGTATGGCCAAGTTGGGCAGAAAATATTCTGTAATTTGAAGCACATGGTGGTTCGTAAATGTGCATTCTTATCCAACATGATTTTTTCATCAAACTTGCTTCAAGTATTACATACACTGGAGGTACTGGAAGTAGCAGAGTGTGATTCATTAGAAGCAATATTTGATGTAAAAGCATTGGATGACAAAGCAATCGAATCAAAGGAAGTTAGTGGGTTGAAAAAATTAACACTCTCGGCGCTTCCAAATTTGAAACACATATGGAATAAAGAAGCAGAAGAAATAATCAGCTTTGGAAATTTACAGATTCTGGAAGTTGATAAATGCCAACACCTGAAAAATTTGTTTACAGTCTCCCTTTGCCACGACTTGAGGCAACTTGAACAGCTTTGCATTGAGTCTTGTGGTGTTGAGGAAATTGTTTCAGTTGAAGAAGGATTAGAGAATCTCAAGTTTGATTTTCCTCTGTTAACAAGCTTGAAGCTATTTAATTTGACTCAACTCACTAATTTTTATCCTAAAAGATATACTCTAGAGTGTCCATCATTGAAGACGTTAGATATTTGGGGATGTGAAGAATTGCAAGTATTTGCTTTTGCCCACTTGGATTCCCAACCACTTGGTAGGGAGGATGACATTGAGTTACAAACTAAACAAGCTCTGTTCCATATTGAGAAGGTATGCATCCGTTTTTTTATTCATTTAATCTACATGCCTTTAATTTCATCATTTCTAAGAAAAGATGCATAGGTGAGGGAAACTATAATGTGATTTGCAAAAAAATTTAATAAAATTTCTTATGTTAAATTATTAGTTGATTATATGATGAAAGAAACAAATTACATTCTGCTGTCTCCTTTTCAGGTGTCTCAAAATTTGGAGGATATGTCATTAAATGAAAATGACACTGTGAGGATATTAAATGGCAACTGTGATAAAAATCTCTTTCAAAGTATAAAAATACTTCGTTTGCAACATTTTCAGAGAACCCCAATAAAATTTTTGATTGATTTGATCCAAAAATTCCCAACTACAACCACACTTCAATTGCGTCACAGTTCTTTTGAAACATTGTTTCCCCCAAGAGAAATTGGTCATGATAGTATTGAAAGCACTACCCAAATTAAAAATTTGAGGCTATTTCAATTTGACCAGCTTGAGCATATATGGAAAGATGATGACTTAGCATCACATACCCTAATTCAAAACCTTGAACATCTGTCTGTTGTGGAATGTTCTGGGATAATAACATTGGTACCACCTTCTGCATCTTTCAAAAGCTTAACTTCATTGAAAGTGAAGGATTGCAACGGGCTTATGTTCTTCATGACATCTTGCACTGCTAAAAGTCTTGTCCACCTCACAAGCTTGACAATTAGCAATTGTGGGATGTTAGAGGAAGTTGTGAATATGACAGATGAAGGAGAATCAGAAGAAGAGATCTCATTTGAGAGTTTGAAGTATTTGGAACTAACTGGCTTATCAAGTTTCAAAAGCTTTTGCTCTGCAAAACACACCTTCATATTCCTCTCTTTGGTGATGTTGAAATTGACAGGATGCCCCAAAATGCAAAATTTCTCATCTGAAGTCATCATTGCCCCATTTTTAAGGACAGTGGAAGTGGAGAATGGAAAGAATAGGTGGAAAGGGGACCTTAACACCACAATTAAACAGCTGTTCATAGATAAGGTATGCATGTTAAAAAAAGTAAATTCCAAAAATTGTTATCTTCTTGTTTTTCATTTCGGTCTCCCCTCACCAATGATAAAATATACTTGTCTGCCATTCAATAACCAAAAAAAAAATTTCATTGTATTTCTGTCCTATAGAGTTCATTGTCCTACATGCAAATTAATTCTCACATCATTATAAATCCCTTTCAATGGAGGTGAATTGGCATCTAGCTAGTTATATACTAAGTAGTATTTATTGATTCTATCAGAACTACGTACGAAGTGTAAATGTGCGTTTAATGTCATAATATGATGTTTGCTTGCGGGTCTCAATTAGGCAATTGGAGAATCGATTGAAGGTGACTACAAAGAATTTTCGAGTATTCATGTGCAAAGTAGTCAAAAGCATCAAAGGAGGGCAAGTACAAGTAGAGCATTAAGTTCCCTGGATGAAGCAGAACCAAAGGCTGATGAGATTGTTGATTCAAGGAAGGAAGAAATGCACAAACTTCCCATTCCACATGCTAGTACTAATAAAAATTGATTTGTATTCTTCATTTGTTCATAAATTTTGGTTTCTTTCATTACAAATTCTCGTGGCTTTCTATGTCATATTACTCCTTTCAAGTTAACCTCATTTTATTAGTCTTACATTCTCATCTAATATTCTATATTTATTTAGGTATTGGCACTCAAAAGATACGTGAAATTGTTGAGACACCTCTAAATCAAGATAGTCAAAACACATCAAGTCTGACAAAAGTTGATGCTGGTACTGATCTTCTTGTGTGCAATACAATTATTTTTATTTCTTTGGAAGGATGTAATTCATTAGTAATATTTTGAAAAAAAATGTTCTCATTTTTCCATAAAAGAAATTGATTTTTTTAACCTTTTAGAAGAAAGAAATTTCATCTTTCCCTTCACTCCCTAAAATATCGAGTCATTGTGTTCATAAGTGAATTTATACATTTTTTTAACTCACCTGTGTAGCTCTAGTAACTCAGGATGAAACCACTGAGAGGCCCTTGGTTCAAGCTTTCCATCAAGGTACATTAAGCCCTGGCATAGTTCAGGACACATGTTCTGATCTTGCTTCCCGTTGAAGCACAACATTGTTATGTTTAAAACCATTTTGTTCAATTTAACTGGTCTTTGATATTATATTCTCTTGATTAACTAATAATCTAATTTTCTTTTGTGTTAAATAAAATCTACTAGAAAAATTATATTCAGATTTTAGGAGATAATCAAAACATTAGAGAAGTTATTGGTTCCAGTTGCTCAAAATGTACTGAGATCTTCCATGGCTGACCTTTAGAACTGGAGAGGGTATATTTTTCTCAAAATAGTGCCATTTTGCATATTAAGTTTTATTTTTTAAAAAATTAAATGTTTAGCTCTTCAAAATCAAGAGATGTATGAGATCAGCGTTAAAAGGCCATTGGTTCAATCAACTAGAATTTCTCCAGGCACCGTCACAGTTTATGAAGCAGGTACTCTTATTGTTTTGTACACTATATAATATGTACCAAATGATTTAAAATTGCTCCACAACATGCGATAACTCAGCCACAGTACTTTCTGGTTCCTTAATTTCTTACATGAATTGGAATGCACCAGATGGATCATAATATTTACAACTTTATCTAAGTGAAAATTTGCTTGTGCAACCACACCGTCTGTTATCAATGATGATGAAGAAAGAATTTATTGCTTTTCGAAGGAATTAATTTCATTTATCTTTCTGAAAGATCTGTGTTATTCTATTTGCTGTCTGTTTTTTTCTCTCAAAAATAAAATTGGTTGTTTAGATGCTAAGAACAGAGAGATGCATGAAACCATACAAAGATCGTTAGTTCAAAATGCTGAAGACATGTTAATCCCAGCTTCAGTTCAGGATATAGGTATTGATTAATGTATTTTGTACAATTTAGAAGGAAAAAGATTATGCCTTTTAATTTTTGCCAATATCTTCTTATTCTATTTTTCCCGTTTTGGTTTGTTTTACTTTATATGTGTAGCTACTGGGATTCATGCTGCGCATTGGAGTATTGAGATACCCTTCGTTCAAGCTACACAAAACACATCGGACATTACCATATCACATAATAAAGGTTTAATATAACGAATCTCAATTGTTTTTTTGTGTCCCAAAATTTGGCATAACTATTCTATAATTTGTTTGTTACATCAAACTTTTTTTTTTACAAAGTTTGTTACATCAAACTATTCTAACTTTTTATTGTATTAACTATCAACCAGAAGATGCCACAGCTTCCATGACTGCAAACTCCAAAGAAAGTAATGCATTTGTTACTTGTTGAAGTTTAAAATTATTTCAATTTTGCCAAAATCTTGTATCATATTCTGTTTCCACTAAACTTCTGAAGAAATTATTTTTCCAGCTAGTTGGACTCAAGAGGCATATGAATCCAAGAGGAGGTTCCCAGTTCCTGATACTCAAGCTGCATCAAATCCTATCATGATTTATGATACAGGTATTGATATCATATTATTTTGTAGTATCAAAGTTTCCATAAAGCATCAAATCTTGAAGTTTTTCCCTTAATTTTTTTGTTCACATGTTCTAGTACTTCAGGTATTATTTTCAAGATTCTATTTTGTTCTATTGATCTAGTGATATTTAATAACTCATTAATTTGTATGAGAATCTCTCTTTTATTAATTACTTAATTCATAAATTTTTCTAACACTATTTTGTGTGAATTAAAATATATTAGAAAAATCGAACGACTCAGAAATAATTTTTACAAACAACTTGTCCAATCAAACTGCAAACTATGCAATGACTACAAACAACGCAGGTAAGGTATTTTAGTTTTTTAGAAGAAAGAAAATAACCTTTTCTTTTCTCAAAACCAGAGTCATCCTATTTTTTAATTTTTTTTCCCTTGGACTTATTTAATATCCAACTCCTTTTCAAGCTTCAAAAGTTACATCTTCATCAAGAACAACACCAGTAGAAAATGTTGTTTTAGCTATTGGAACTCAAGAGATTCATACTATAATGGATAAACCCTTGATTCAAACTGACCAAGATGCAGAGAAACTTGCCACAGCACAAAAGACAGGTTCTTATCCTGCTCTCTTCTTCTTATAGTATTCTATTCTTCTGATGATCTAATAAATCTATCACCGTGTTAATAAAAATCTGCCAGAAGAATCCCGTGATTCATTTATTAAGACTCAAAAGATAAGTGCCAGCATCGAGAAGCCTACAATTCCAGCCACTCAAAATGTACCAAACTCAACCATGATTAACGAAGCAGGTATAGGATTTTGCGTTAATCTTCACAAGTCTTCTGTTTTCATTTTTTTTACAAAACTTAAAAGACTTCTGTTTTCATTTTTATTTCAAAACGTAAATCTGGCTATATTTTTTATGTTTGTTTGTTTGTTGATTCAGCTCTTGATCCATCAGCTTCACAAGGTCAAGAACCTATGATCCCATCAGTACAAGAATCAAACGCTTATAGAAACTACAAGGGAATGGTCGACATCCCAGAACAAAACATGCCATATTTGGAGGCTGGGCTGAAGCGTCATCCTCAAGTACTTGATTGGCTCAACACAAAGAGACCAAGAGTGTTAGCCTCCTCCTTCTTTTCCTTATTTTCTGAGGTGACTCGTATTTTGAGGACAACTCAGAGAGTTAACTTGACGGAAGATTATCGAAACTGCATCAAAGAGTGTTGTGCAGCGTTAAAAGGGGTTGGCTTTGATGAGTCCTGGATCAGTTACGTGCATGGCTGCATTGAGGAATGTGCAGGAGATGAAGAAGACCTTGAGAGGAAGGTTGAGGAAACTGAAGCACAGATAGAGTCCATGAAGGAGTTGGCTTCTTTGGAGGAATCCTTAGTGTTGCTGCGTCACAAGGCTAGCAGGCTACATGATTTTATCGAGTCTTAAAAGTTTGTGGATTCTCTTGGACATCTACTTCATTTAAAATTTTGGGAAAATTACTTTAAAGTCCCGCGCTACAGATCAATTACTCTGAGGTTCCAAGAGGTTGTTAATGATAGCTGCTTCCCTTATTAATGGTACTTTTCGACCTTTTATTAACAACCCCTTGAGACCTTAGGGTAATTAATTAGCTATCGCGGGACCTAAATACATTCTTCCTAAAATTTTCATTCTCACCATATATATTATTTACTTGTATGTTTGTTTATTTGTAGTTTTTTGTAATGCACATTACAAGTAATGTGCCATTTTGGATCCGATCAACTCAATCCCTTCTTTATGCTACTTGTGGAATTGAAGGGATGTGATCATGAAGAATTTATCGTTCATTGTGGCATAAATGATGTTTGTTCTCTCTTGTGTTGTTTGAGTTCCCCTGTTCTATGCAAAAAGGAATAAAAGGATTTGTTTGTACTTTTGCTAAGTGTCTTAATGAAAATACACTGACAAATGTTTCATTAAAACTATCTTTCTCTTCATCATTATGTGTCTATATCTTTGTCAGAAGAAAATTTGGTATTTGGAAGAAGGTGGTGTGTTATTGAAAATTTGATTAAAAAAACAGAATAAAGTAGAGAAATATTAAACAAGTTACAAGATATAAGGAGCACTTGTCCCTTTATTATTTATTTATGAAGTATCCATTTTGCTGGTCAAAATATCAATTCCAATAGTTAGTTCCGTTTATGGTTTATCTTTTCTTCATACAAAAATTTGAGCCAAAAGTTTTTTTTTGTTAAAAAAAATTTCTCTTGGGGTAAACAGATTTCATTACAACTACTACTATGAATTACAACTACTACTATGAACCACATGTATCTTATAGGATTATCAATGCTATTACTACTATTACTATGAATTAATGCCAAACCACTAATAATTTAATTGTACAAACATTCTCATTGATCACATCACTTTCAGATTATCAAGCATTGATATTACGTCAACAAAGGTGAGAAAATATCTCACACAAGTATCCCTGAACAAAGCCCTTTAGTTTCATCAACCAAACATGGAACTGATTTCCAACACAACCATGAAATATCATATCCCCTTTTACATCCATCTCTTCATAGTTCCAGCACCACAACTGCCCATCAAACACATATAACACTAATTAGAGAAATTTATGGTCCAGAATCACATGCTCAAGATATTCATGCATAAAGATCTTAGTGTTAAGGTACAATTTTAATAACAAAGTTTTTAGCCATAAATGTTTGACACAATTAAATTTTGAAGAATGCAAAAGAAGATACAACTGCTCATAATCAAACAGAGATAAAACTGTAATTAAAAAAATTCTTGGTCCAAAATTACGAATTGAAGATATTTATGTATGAAGATCTTAATATGTTCTCAGAGATCAAACTGATTCTATTGGTATTGAGATAAAAGTAGTGTACATGTTAGAGAAACAAATTTACTAAAGATGACTTACATTTAGAATCAGAGGTGATCCAGTTTCCTTTTCTGTAAATCACTTGATCAGTTGTTGCAGATGAGAAAGTAATAGGACCACTAATTGCTTTTTCATCATCTTCATCAATTGCTTTCACAGTTCCTCGCCTTCTTAACTGCGCAACCTGTTCATAATTTGATCAAGATGACAATGTAATGATGATAAACATATCCTCAATAAATGAAGAGGCCGAAGAGTTTACCTTTCTTCCATTGAATTTCCCTCCTTTCTCTTCCCATTTAACAAGTTCTTTCATTCTTGAAACATCCTTCTTTTTATAGCTTTTAGTATCTGAATCTGAGATTGATGCCTCAGTCACATCCAAAACCTTGTTCCTCAAATGTTCATTTGAGTCTGCCTTGCTAGTAGCGATCCCTATTCCTATGGACAGTTCTTCTCGCTCATCTTCATAGGGTACACAAGATTTAATCTTCTGTTAAAGCTTGCAAGTCTCTTCAAGTTGAGGGTGCTGTAAAAACAAGCCTTTGGAATATCTTTTCTGCATATGAAAGCAAATATCTTCATATTCTTATAGCACGCAAGTTTCCTCTCTTCGTTTCTCCTTGTTCTGTGAGAAAACTCATGATGATCAACTAGAATTATATCTTTCCCTTCAGCATCTTGATATGAAAATGAAAATAATACCACATAACAAAATACATATATACAGAGGATTTTGAATCCATCATCATACTTAAATCTTATACCGCTTAGAATATTTTTCTTACCACTGAACTCTTGAGTCTTTGTGGTGCTCTTTTTTCTTGTTCATGTGATCTTTGACGGAGCCATTGAAGAATCTGCTGTGACCCATCAAAACAGATATCTATGAGGTTCAAGGTGCAAGACTAATATACGACATAATGATCTTCCAATATGTATACACATACCTGCATATCTAATAGTGTTGATACTTCGATCACTTTTTTCAATTTTGGCTATGACTTTAAGCCTGAGATTAGAATCTAATACATTATTTGTGGTGTCTTTGGATGAGATGAAAAAAAAGAAAAAATTGCAGTGTATCAGGGAAAGAGAGTTGGCTTATGATTCTTACTAAGATAGTGGGATTCTTATATTTATATATATAGTATAAGATAGTCCAGCCTCTTATGTTAATTGATTTTTTTTAATTAAGAAAAAACTATCTTCAAGCCTCCGTGGCGTTGTTCTTAACCATACACGTGTGTGCTTGTGATTTGTTCAGACCTCATAGAACTATCAGTAACGTTGAAACAAGCTCCTATTGGAAACAACTAGCCAACTGAGAGAATCATTCTGCTTGAAATAATATGAGAATGTATAAGTGCTTTAAACTAAATTCACAATATCACAAAAATCATATTCAATACTTAGAAAGAATATTGAAGCGCCTGAACAAAAGGACCATATTTGTTTGCATTTAATGTTAATGAAAGGGATAGAGGGAG
>JANTPZ010015460.1:0-10576 GCA_025593235.1 Vachellia pachyceras | reverse complement strand
TGTCAATGCAGCGCATGGGGTTGTCACTTGACAACCCCTGACAACACCATGTGCTGTATTGACAACACCTCGTGTTGTCAATGAGACCATTTTTTAAATATTTTAAACTTTGGGACCATTTGATAAATAAGTCCCTTATGTGGGACCAAACAGTAAATTTCCCATTATACTTTTACATATGAAGCAGTATTTTAAAAAAACCATGGTGTCCATACTTGTACATATGAAGTTTAATTTTTCAAGGCTAAAATATACTTTTAGTCCTTTATGTTTGCGTTAGGTTTCATTTTAGTCATTTAAATTTAAAAAATGCACTTTCAGTCCCTCAAACTTAATGCCGTTAGTTTCTCTTAATGAAAATTGCTAACTCATCAAATTTAATTGATGACCGTTGACAAAGCATACTCACATTTTAATTTAATAATATAATATATTTGATATTTTAAATTGTGGAAAATAAAAAAGATTTAAAATAACAGCATTAAGTTTGATGAGTCATCAATTTTCGTTAAGAGAGACTAACGGCGTTAAGTTTGAGGGACTGAAAGTGCACTTTTTAAACTTAAAGGACTAAAGTGAAACCTGATGTAAACATAAAGGACTAAAAATATATTTTAGCCATTTTTCAAAATAACAATAATTGTTAGAAAAATTATCATTTGAGCTGTAAGCATTAAAATTATATAATTGGAAAAATATTTTTTTTAAATTAAGGCTCAAATTGAAAACTTATTTAATTTTAGACCACTAAAAATGCACTTGTAACTGTACATTAATTACAGCCTAATCAATCTGGTTAGGCTTTCAAAAAAGCACGTGTCTCCCCCAGGCTAAAGCAACTAGATCGTAACCTTAGCGGTAACTCAGGTCAGAGATATTTAAAAAATAAATAAAATCTGTCATTTATATATACATGGAACGACAAAATTTCTTCTCTCAACCCGACAAGAAAATTTAGCACGTGCGAAGCCGCCGGTGTTATCCGCATCGGCCGCTCGCGCGAAGACCATAATTGCGAAATGAATGATATATGTGGCAATTCAGCAATTGCGAAGGAAGCCAAAGCATCTACGCATGTACTACTAGTGACTCCCACTCGGTGATTACTTTCTTCTTCTTCGCTTCGCTCTCTGGAGCGTCTTGCTCCTATATGTTGCTTCTTCATGATCGATCGATCTCTCCGTATGAGCTCCTAGCTAGAATCCTGAAAAACCCAGAAAGGAAAAAAAGATATACATGAAGATGGGGCCTAAACTTCCTCTGATCCACTTGAAAACATCTCCTAACGCCAAATTATATTTGATATCTTACAACAAGGGAGAGTTTTTTAAATACAAATTCCCTGCAAGAATAATTTCAGAGCAGAAGTTCCCGTTCAAGTTTGTGCGACAATCTTTGGGGGATAGATGGAAGCTGAATGATATTAGCGCTGGTATGTGATTTCGTTGTTTTCTCTGAATTTTCATTTTGGAGTTTATTTGCTGGAATTAACTGTTTGCTATTTCTGTTTATACTCGTGGTAGTGTAATATTGTGTTCTTGAGTTCTCATAAAATGTTCAGAAAGGAAACTCGTAGTCTCCTAGCTCATAAATGTTACCTGTCAACTCATTTTGATAGTCTGAGTTCATTGTTCGATTGTAGGCAAAGAGCTCAGTAGCCCTACCGATGGCCTATGATGTTTTTAATTTTGGACTAGACTTGGTGGAAGTTTCTTAGCTGTTTGCCATTGGGATTGATGAAAGAGCTAATTGATGAGATAAACACGCACACTGAGAAAGTAATTGATTATAATGCAGTTAAAGACAAGGATATCAATCAACTGGTAGCCGTATTAATGGAATGCTTTATTTAAACAAAAAAAAAAAAAAGGAAAATGCTAGTGCAGTAAAAGTTGTCTTTCTGAGGCTTGGTCATTTGCATTGAACCACTAAGCTCTCACTGGTGAGGCAAGTGCCGGTTGATAAGGCCAACTACCCCCCCCCAAAAAAAACCCATCCTGGGGTTCTTGAATAAATATTTTATTTGCTTAATTGGCCACTAGCTACATGTCTATTTCACTTTTCTAGTTGCTAGTCAAACTCTTATTACATGCACCGTCCATTTCTCAACTGAACTCATGAATCGGCGAGTATTGACATTAGTCATGCGAGCATGACATGGATGTGCTCAATTATCTGTCTTGTTGAACTCCAGGGATTTCCCATCAGACTACTTATTATAGATCAGTATATTTACCATGCTCCCTCATTTTGGCTGTTCTGTAATTTTAAACTTCATATCTCTTGAAAGGCTCAATTCAAGAAAGAATAAATATATTGCTATCGAAGACCCAAGACTTTTTGAATGAAGTGTCTTCTCCAATTGCAAAATCTGGCCAAAATAAAAAGCCTGCTCCTGAAGATGATTTTGGATTTCATGTTATGGAAGACATATTTATGGTAGAGGAGACGATAGAACGCAGAACAGAAAATGGCATTCTTTCTCTAGCTGCCGTTACATGTGTTGAGCAATTTAGCAGGTGAATGTGTGTGCCACATTTTTATTTTATATAAAACCTTTATGTATTGGTCCTTGACCAAATGCTTTCATAGGATGGATTATATATTGACACAGGAACTTACCCTTGGAATGTGCATGCACGATTACAGTTTACTCTCCAAAAGTAGAGTGGAAAAGCAAAGCATAAAAGAAAAGAATATAGGAATGAGTTATCTTGTAGTCTCTACTGTTGGTATCCTGGTTATTTTTGTATTTTGTTTCTGATGCATACACATTACTTTATTTTCTTTCAAATTAATACTTATGTTTGATACTGTAAACCAGCAACAAGTTGTGAGATTTAGTTGAACGATCTTTTCCCCACAAAATTTTCATGGAAGCAGGTTTTCCAATTATTACTCTGTCAGTTGGATAAATTAATTTTAGTGGAAAATTGAAGCATTAGAAGATCCTTTCATCTGTTAATTCTTAGGGCATTTTACCTTCAATTGTTCTATTTATGTTTTCTTGACAAAGTTTAATACATTCCGTTGATTAATGAAGATAGCCTTTTGGAAGGTACTGTATCTAATGTAATATTCTATTTTATTCTTAATTTATGCTTATCAAACTGATACAAAAATTATTATTTGACTATCTTTAAATAAGATATGCAGGATGAATGGGCTGACTGGGGAGAAAATGCAGAAAATTTATAAAACTCTTGTTCCTGAATCAGTATACAGAGATGCCCGTAATTTGGTTGAATATTGCTGCTTTAGGTTTTTGTCAAGGGATAGTTCTGGTCTCCATCCTTCCTTAAAGGTACAGTATAATCTATATAGTGATGATGAAGTGGAAATTTTTTAGTGCTCTGGTTTGAATAAGTGGAAACATTTGAAGGTTATTTCAAGAAAAAAATAATAAGAATCAGAGGGTGAGATGTCCTTGTTTGGGTGTTTTGTTTCATCTCCCATTACAAAGATGAGAAAGCATATTTTGTTTACTTTCTTTAATTCTTTTCTTCCTGAAAGTTCTAGATCAATGCATATCTGTTAAAAAGCCACAATATTGTGTTTGTTGTTTCTCTGTTGCTTCATATTTTATCTCTTCAATGCAACTTCCTCCTCCCTTCAATCCCCTACCCTAGCAAAAAATATTATCAGGCTTTACTTGAGATTGGTGATGATTCATATCAGCAAGCAATCTGAGGATTGTTACCCTTTCTGGTTGGACTTAGTAGATATTAAATTCATATATGATGTCCTGTTTGGGGGAGGCATGGGTTTTTTCATCAAATTCCATCTCACCATTGATGAAATTGCTTCAAACTAATCAGGCATCTGGTCAGCAATGGTGAGTCTTAGTAGTGGATAGTTGTGCATATGCCTATCTAGCCTGTTCCACCTAAAGAAACCTATATGAGAGTCCTCCGTCTTTCATAGCTAACCATGCCCATGCCCTCTTGTTCGAGGAGAATGTTCTCAAAATCCCAAGGTACGAAAAACTGGACCGGATTGGCTGATTCAGACCGAAAATCTGTGAACCAGCTATTGGTCCGGTCTGCTTCAGTGCATAAACCGGAGGAAGCATAACTTGTCACAAACCAACCTGACTCGGTTTGAACTGAATATAACCCAGGTAAACTGCTAGGCTAGAGGAGTTACTGGATTAAATTTTTTAAGGGAAAAAATGATGAAGGAGAAGAAAGAAGAGGATGTCGCTTCAGTTCTTCCGTCCACCGAGTCAATTACTCCGAGCTTCCTTCTCCATCTTCGAACATGAAGTGGTGCTGGAGATCATCGATGCCAGCAACAAGAAGTTCTCACATGGTGATAGGAGTGGGAGAGAGACGATATCTGAAAGCCAGATGTAGAGCTTGGATCTGAGTCTAAAAGTTACTGTTGACCACACTTTCTTTTCTTGAGTTCCATTCCTCTTCTGAAATACTGTGCCCGTTTGGGAATGCAGTAGAGAAGTACTTTTACGTAAGCCAAGGTAAATATGTGAAGAGATTATCTCGTTTTACGGAAAAACACTGTTGAACGTGCGTTTGGCTTCTGAGAATGCTCCGCCAAACAAGCCAACTGAAATCCTCCAGCTCTGCTGCTTGCCACTGTTGTTTCCTGCCTTTGTTTTAATTATTATTTGATCGTACTACACGGTTTCTAGTCAGAGCACGTTGCTTCATGCTCTCACTTGTCAAGTCACAAGTTTGAATTAATGATTGTGACTTCCCAGCTTCAATCTTCATTTTTCTCAATTTGTAAAATATAAATAAGGAAACCACAATTATTTATTTTATTAAATTCAAGTATATTATATCTACACAAAAATAATTACTATGGGGATCTTTTGGTATTGAAATTCAATATTTTAATCAATGTCTTCTTCATTTAAATATTATTTTCATAATGAAATATAAATATTTGTATATTTCAATTAAATTGTATTATTTTAATACAACCGGTTTGACCCCGAGTTGAGCCATTGACCCTTGAACCACTTCTTCAACCAATTCATCGTCTAGTTCGGTTTTTAGCACCTTGCAAAATCCTTTGCAATTTTTTCTGTTGATATATTAGGAGATATATTACCATTAATGTGAGATTGATGATGAGATAAATTAGGGATACGATTGTGATTGATTATGTCCACATTATTAGGGATATGATTATGATTATGTAATTATGGTTCTGTACAACTCTCCATTGTATAAATACCCTTTGAGGGTACATCGAATAGTAAGGATTATTCAGAATATTCTCCTTCTTCATCTAACATTTACAATCTGGATTTGTGTCATTGATTTCGTTCTAATGTTATGGGATGTATGTTGATTTAGTCATTAGTCTTTTAATTCACACATATCAATTTTGCGCTTTCTCCCATTATGTTAAAGATAACATGCAAATCTCCTGTTAATACATCTTGGATTGGTTGCAAATTTGTGCTTTGTGCATCTGCAAATGATGAAATCACTTGGATTGGTTGTCTGATTTACGGTTCAATTGCCTTTGTTTTGATTTACATTGAGGATGTAGATTCAATTTTTTATTTTTAACTGGTATTGAGGATTCTTCTCCCTCCCTCCCTCTCATGTGGGGCCACACGATTTAGTTCCACATAAGACTTTATTCTGTCAATCTCAATGCTGTAATCTGAAAAGTGGACAGATGTGATGTCTATTTATCTAAACATCATGATGTTTGCAGGAACCTGCTTTCCAGAGGCTCATTTTCATAACCATGCTTGCATGGGAAAATCCATACAGTGATGAGCTTTCAAGCATGCCAGAGAAGGCATCTTTTCAGGTCATTTCTTTTTGTTTATCAATTCAACCATTGTTAGAAAATATTTATGTTCTTCTAGCTGCTTATGTAAGATATGTTCAGAAAATTTCGGCTCACCTGAAGGTTGAAGCTCAGGTGGAACTTCAGAGAATCAGGTGCAATTGGATAGCCGTTGATGAGAAACTTAAGGAAGTCTTTTTCCACAAATTAATGTGTTATTGTCAGGCCTCTTGTATGTTATAAATTTTTATATGATTGATTTGTTGTCATGGTTCATCCAGTCCACATTGTGTTATTTTTTTAGAGGACTTGTTTACTGTCAGGAGATATAATAATTTAATTTAAAGGCCCCCATGCATTGATTTTATCTAATTGACTTAATGGTGAACTTTTGAGGGTCACAAACAAAATCCATTGGACTGAAAGTCACTCCTACGGAAAGCTCATTTTCTCCCCTAACTCTATTGATGTCTGCATTTTCGTATAAATAGGATCAATGATATCTTGTTTAGTAATTTTGGTCAAAGTGACTGATAAATAGGATTGGAGGAGTATCATCTATAGGATTAACAGAAAATTTGGAGTAAGCTTGCTCAGCCAAATTATTGTATGAATTTAATCAATGATATCCTGTTTAGTAACTTTGGTCAAAATTTTCTCATATTTTTAGATTGTTTTCTTCCCAGTTCTTGTATGTGATGATTTAAAGAAGGAGAGATAGGAATCTAGAGGATAATGATTGTTTTCTTCCCAGTTCTTGTATGTGATAATTTAAAGAGGGAGAGATAGGAATCTAGTGGATAATAATGTAAATTATATTGGATATCTTGTTCGACATTCAACTATGAAGAGATGCACGTGGAAGAAGACAATTTTTGTTTTTATTTCTATGTAATTTTATTATTTAAAAGGAGTATTTTGTATTTATTTGATTATTAGGAAGATTTAATCTATTTTTTTAGATATTTTGAATTATCTTAAGAATCTTTAGAATATATTAGTAGTTTATCTTTTAGAAATGTTATTTTAGATATATGAGTGCCAATATCTCAAGGATATTATTAAATATCATATTTATATCCTTGATTTAATTTAAATAGATGGTATCATGTTATTATATTTCTTTAATATTTTGAGTCAAGTAGAGTTTTAGTTGGAGTCAGTTTTCAGTGGGTTATAAATACCCCTCCTATGTATTCTATTTGGAGATGGATTTGAATAAAGAAAACTGTTTAGTTTCTTTTTGTTTGATCAAGCACTACTTGTTCTTTGTGTTTGATTAAATACTACCTATTCAGGTTATAGGTGTTCTGGATAGAATATCTTGTGGCGACAATTTTTGATAATTATTTATTATTGGCTCTGCAGAGTAAGCTTGTCACAGAAGAGGCTTTTGTTCGGATTGCTCCTGCTGTCTCTGGTGTTGGTGACCGCCCCACAGCACACAATCTATTCAAAGTTCTAGCTGGTGATCAAGGGGGAATCTCTTTGAGCTTGTGGCTGAATTACATTAACGAACTTGTCAAGTGAGTTTAATCTTTTGGTTGGAGATATGATAAATCTCTTGAGAAGGCATCCACGCAACCTGTGGTTCTGGTCAAACAAGTTACAGAAAGATAAATGGATTAACAAATTACCAATCTCAGGCGCATCTAGTGCATTAGGCACTCTATATATTTGAATCTGGTTAGTTATGGTCATTAAACAGATACAAAAAATGGAATTTTTTTCTTCTTCCTTAGATGACATTTCTTGTCATGAAAAGAATTCCAAAACTGTTAATTTCCCCTTTTGGGTGAGAGTCTATGTCCCATTTTATACATATGGCAGATGCTCCTTCTCTTCTAGTCTCTTCTTTTGTTAGTTCCTCTAAACTTCATGTAATCATTTCACTTCAGGCTCCTTTCATTGTTATTCAAATTTTTAATCGAGTACACTGACGTTCATGCTATATCTTCTTAGCAGGCACATCTCTTGTTAAAAAGATTAATTGAAAATTTTCCTTGCAATGTCTTTTTTATGGTTTGTTCTAATCTACATGGTTTCTTGATTCTGCTGGCTTGCTCTTTAAAATATCTAAGCAATCCGTTACTCTAACATAATTATGTTTAACTTATACTGATGTTTCTGTAGAGTGTATGAAGGACATAAGTCATATCATATTCCGGATTTTCCTCAACTTTCCGAGGAGAGAATTTTATGCATTGGCTCCAACAGTAAGCGGCCTGTGCTGAAATGGGAGAAGAATATCGCATGGCCCGGAAAACTCACTCTTACTGATAAAGCCATTTATTTTGAGGTATTTCGTAATTTCATGAGAATTCCATATGGTAGATTTTCATAGACCTTGATATTTGCATCATTACATCCTTTTAAAATATTTAATCTATGAAATTCTCCGATCTAATTTCTCTTGCTATTACCAAAATTTTGTACAAGTTCATCCTCTTACCATTGAAAGGAAGGGATCTCTCAGAAAAGATGTCCTATGATAAGTTTTGGTGCCGTTATGGCACAGAAAGTTAGATTTTAACTGGAACATAGTTGGATGCTGTGACGTCCCAAAATATCTGACTAGTTACATACTTGGTTTAGTGGCATGACTTTTCCCCTTGCCTATATGGGCGCTTCTTCCATTTGGGGTCCTTTAGCATTTACTCACTCTAGGTATGTTACTTCTAACGCTTGCAACATGCTTTCTGGGAGCAAGACCGCCTGCACCTGTCACATTTTGATGGAAGCTTTTTTAATGGACAAAATTCGTGGGATGAATACATGATTGTATTAAAAGTGAGAAATATTATAAAGATAAAAAAAATAAAGGTAAAATATGAAGACAGACAGCTAAAAAGATGGTTCTCTCTAATGTCATTAGCCGACAGAAATCACTTTTGTTCATACCTGAAATTCTTTATTGATATTTAACTATGCAACACTATTGACCATTTTCAAATCTATGGTTCAGACTGTCGGCTTATTGGGAGAGAAGAAAACCATGAGACTGGATCTTTCGTATGAAGGATTACAGGTGGAGAAAACAAAAGTGGGACCTTTGGGGTCTTCTCTTTTTGACTCTGCTGTTTCTATTTCTTTTGGCCCCAAGTCTGAGTAAGTAAGATCTTCAACAGTTACCGAATCATGTAAATATGTTGTGATGCAAGACCAGTTGCAAGAGTAAAGAAGAAGACAAAAATGTAGAAAAAATAAGGGACAATTAATTAACTTTATTTCATCCCAAAAAAAAACAGAACTTCATCAATCAATCAGTCTGAGCTGTCTAACCCTTGCTATTAAGGTCTTATATAGAGCCCATAAATACATTAAAAGACAAGATGATTGGACAATCTGAAATAAAAGATTATAGCAAAATCATAATAAATAGTCAGATAAAATCCTAACAGATTGTTAAAATAAATTAATAATACATCAAATCACAATCCTCAGATATTATTTTTTTGGGTAAAGGTGCAAATTTAGCAACCAAATTATTGATCAGGAACGCCTAACACAGTTAACTTTTTAAGGGTGTAAATTTAGCAATAATCAATTGATAAGGGTGCAAATTTAGCAATGCCGTTAACCCTCCAATGTATGTCCACTATTTGGCATATTTTACTATTTTTATGGTCTAGGGCTTTATTTTGCTATCATTTAAGTAATTAAAACTACTCTTTTTTGCTTAACTTCCTTCATGAAAGTTGTTCTAAATAATTTTATTTTTCTAATGGTAATCAAAACTCCTTTTTACTTAACTTTTTTTCTTTAAGCATTAATTTTTCTTCCTTTTTGCTAAAAAAATTTAAGAAAAAAATAGTTTTGATTATCATTAGAAAAATAAAATTATTTAGAGAAACTTTCATGAAGGAAGTTAAGTAAAAATGAGTAATTTTGATTACTGAAATGATCCAAAACGAAGTCCTGAACCCTAAAAATGGTAAAATATACCGGCTAGTTAACGAGATTACTAAATTTTCACCTTTATTAATTGATTATAATTAAATTTGCACCCTTAAAAAGTTAATTGTGCTGGGTGCTCCTGGCTAACAACTCGGTTGCTAAATTTACACCTTTGCCCTTTTTTATGCCTAGAAATATATCTTTAATAATTCCTCAATAGGTTGTCATTCAAACAAAATAATGCACAGTATATTCTCTAGTGAGATGATTTGAAAAACTGTCATGTCTTTTCTTAGCCCATTAAGAGCATGACTATGGTTTACAATCACACATCTACTTTATATCCAGAGATCCTTAGTTTTCTTTCCTTTGTTATCCTTTTTTCTCATACCATTATATAAAACAACTTATCATCATTTCCTTCTTAGCTGGATAGTGGTTGTCTTACAATTTTAAAAATTTCTAATGTTTATTTTTCCTCCTTTATTCATATGAAGGTCAGACAAATGGGTGCTTGAATTTGTTGACTTGGGAGGTGATATGAGGAGAGATGTTTGGTATGCATTATTAAGTGAAATTATTGCTTTACACAAGTTTGTACGTGATTATGGACCTGATGATTCTGATGAATCATTGTATGATGTGTATGGTTCTCACAAAGGAAAGGAAAAAGCAACAGCGAGTGCCGTTAATGGTATTGCTAGGCTTGAAGTCCTTCAACACATGCGAAAATTGCTAGATGATCCCACCAAACTTGTTCAGTTCTCATATTTAAAAAATGCACCACATGGTGATATTGTCCTCCAAATTCTGGCTGTAAATTATTGGAGTGGCCCTCTAGTTACAGGATTCATGAATACCCGCAATAAACTGACTCAGGAGACCAGGCCTTCTAATGAATCACCTG
>JANTPZ010015454.1:0-10728 GCA_025593235.1 Vachellia pachyceras | reverse complement strand
TGATTATGTGGTTTTGCTATTGGGATTCCCAAATCTCATCCCCCACCCACTAACCATGTAGGTGCAAGCACAAGCAAGGGTAAGGAAAAGGTTCTTGAACCTTGAAGATGATGATGCATATGCTTGCTTGTTTTGTGTAAATATGCAAGATGCTATTTTTCTTTGAAGTTGTTATGGTTGTAATCTAACTACAACATGAAGAACATATGAATATGGGATGATGCATGCATGATCACGAGCTAAGAAGGCTAAAGAAGGATAAGAAACTAATCATGCATGTTAGAGTTAATATCATGAGCCAAAAAGAGGTTTTGGTAAATTTTTAAGAAAATTGGTTTTCAAAGCAAAAGGGGTTCCAAAGGCCCTGAAAAATGAATCTGTTTCCAGTGGCGATTTAAAATAGCAAACAAGCTCCAAATGGCTTGAAATTTTCCGGTCAAAAACTACACATCCTGATCTTTAAAATTATGTAAAGTTTGTAAATTTTAGATTTGTACATTAAGAGATATGATTTTCCAAAGTTAAGGGAAAACTGGAAAAACAGACAGTGACCATTTGGACATTGCCACGGTTTTGGAATAAACTGATTCAAATGGGCAAGAACTGAAAACAATGAGTATTTTTCCCCTATATATCACTTAATAAGATCAATTTAGAAATTGGAACCACTCGATTTTGATTTTATAGAATTAATTATGAATTTTCAAAGTTGGGCCAGAAATCTGGAAAATGGGCCAGTGAACAATAACAACGTTTTTAAGAAAAAGAAAATTTTTCAAGTTCACTAAAAAGGTCAAATTGAGCTATCCAAGGCTCAAGAGTAGTTCATAAGTGATCAAATAAGTAAATATAGGGGGAAAATAGGAGGTGTCACACTTGATGGTATTAGAGCATACGTTTTGGGAAACTTATGTTCGTTATGGGCCCAAAGTGAATAATTTGGGCATTCATATTGCATTAATGTTGCATGGATATGTGCTCAATATGAATGTGTTTAGTGCTTTATTAGTTGTGGCTTATGCTTGAGTAGTTAATGAATTCATTTATGTTTTGAAATAAATAAATGTGAATAGCCAAGCATAAGTAGTGATAGCACTAAGATAACACAAAACACATGATCCTGAGTACGAGGAGTATGATACGCATACCCCGGAAGCAAGTTTACACTCTGAACCGTCAGTAAACGATGACAATCCTCGTGAGACGAAGGAGCCCATTAAAGAGGAAGACAATCCATAAGCTGAGACTAGTATGCTGAAGGAAAAGCGCTCGGGAAAGAAAAGAATGATAGATGATTATGGGTTGACAAAACCAATTGTTACTAAGCTGATGAGCCGGAAGAGATGCCGGTATCGGAGAAAGATGTAAAGTATGGCTCAGACGGCCATTGAAAGAATCCTTAATGATTAAGCTAGAGAGGCTAATCATATCAGTAATAGAAGAGGATTCAGAAAAGGGAAGAGAATCCCGGATATGCTTACCCTGGATCAGAATCCAATATCATAGTAGCATCTCAAGGTCTAAACGAGATACAAAAGCAATAAGAAAGGTATAGATGGCTAAGAGAAGCAGGTTTAAGCTATAAAGTCCATCTAGAAGAGATGGTTTACGGAAATAAAGTGTTAGTCCATTGAGGTTCCAAAGAATTACGAAAATAAAGCAATATACATCAACTAATCATAGTACGTGTTTAGTATATGTGTGTGTTTTGCCAGAGCACCTCACCATAGTCCTGTTGGTCTTTAACTGGAGTCACAACTCCTTTTAGTCTCCAATCCACTGAAGCAGGTGGTGCACAGTTCTGCTGTACATGATCCGACCTCGAGACCGCCGCGGCAACACAGTCTTTTTTGGCCGGTGTTGGCAGCTGACCGAGGTACACCTTTCCTAAACTCCTCAGGACTCATATCAGCAAACTTGTTGAGTCCCAAACGATACCCAAATCTCTTGGAATTTGTCTCTATGATATACTTCAGATTCTCTCGGAATATTTGGTATCTAGTTTCTCTCTCTTCAGAGTTTGGGTAATTTTTTCCATGACCCTTCATCCATTTTTGGAATATTCCAAACTCTTGTTCGCCTTTTGGTGGGAGAAAGGATTCCTTGAATGAAACACCAGATCAAGAAATGAAGGAACAACCTAGAAATGTAGGATAATGTCATGCTTATTAGTAGTTTCAGATAGACACTAACAAATGAAACTTTAGATAAGCTTTCCTGGAAGTGAAACAAGCGATGAGGTATTTATAGTGTAGTTCCACTTGGTTGTGAGGGAAGAGGACAAAAAAAAAATTGAAAATACCTTGTACTCCCCTCTTGTTTTAAGTCACTTATGGGTATGTTTTACTGGAACAAAGAGAAATACATTAGCCCCTCTTAACTTTTTCTTAAAATTTATTCTAATAATCCTATTTATAAACTACTTCCAACGTGTTTCATATAGACAAATAAAAGCTTTAAACTTCACTAATACTTTAAAATTTAACAATTTTCCAACTTTGTCTATTTTTAATATACAATATAACACATGAAAACAATGTTAACATAATAATAAATAAATGAAGGGTAAAGCTATACATTAATATGAAAAATTTAATGAAATGATTTATAAATAAGACCAGATAAAACATTTTCTCCTTACCCTATAAACACAAGGCCAAAATGGTAATAACATTTTAACCTTATATTTATTTAATATATTTTATACCCTTGCAGCACAAACTCTATCTAATAATAAATAAAGGATAAAATTGTGCATTTATCTAAAAAAATTTAATGATATAATTTAGAAATAACATAAAAAAAAGTTGTCTGATGTGTAAATGCGGTCAAAGGAGTGTCTCATGTGCCCACTTATATATTCGGACAACACTGTACAATTCCACAATGAGGAATGTTAATGGAATTGTGTAGTCTACAATCTCATTATTTTGTTTAGACTTTCGACTAGCATGGGTTAAAGAATATATGACTGTGTCATCAATAATATCAAATCATTAAGTTTCTATTTATGAAAGGGAATAATCGTTAAGGGCTGCCCAATGCATGAATTCTCTATAAAGTAGTATACACAGTTGTTTAAAGAAATGTTGCTTATAGGATAATTTTTATTCCTATTTATTTATGAGAGACATAAATAGATTGTCTGAACATTGTAATATCATTTTTCATTTGTACTCTCGCTGCATTAATTATCAACATTCTATACCCACTTCCTCGCTCTTTGTGTTTTTAAAAAATGAGTTACACCTTTTTATATGTTTATTGTCTTTAACCAAATATGATCAAATTTTTCATCTTATGATTCAGTTTGTTGTAAGTTATAAAAAGGGATAAGAGAGAATAATAAACACCAATTTAATTATAGATAAATTATGTATAAAAATTAAATTATGGTATGAAATTTGGCTAAAAAGATTTAAGCTTTGTAATTTTAACATTTTGCCACGCTTGATTTGCGAAATTTTCATTTACAGTATAAATAAAAAATAGGAATTTAAAGTTAAAAGTTAGATGCCTGGAGGTCGTATTAATTAACGTATTAAACAAAAAAGATTTTTGAAGCATATATTTAAGATTAAAGTATAATTTTAAAAGAACATAGAGATACATACACAACTTGGTCAAATTAATCCTCCAAGCAAATAGTCAATGACCTGTTTCTTTAATTAAGTAAGAACACTTTTGAGAACATTTCAAAGCCAATCCAAGTTGACCCATCAAGTCAACCAACTTCGTATTTGAGGGATCACATGAAATGGAAAAGAAAATAATTCGGCAATAAATAATGGCATCCACATCATGTATTAATTAACTCCAAATTTTAAAGCTCAAATTTACAAGTCCTTTTAATTTATATATACATATATTATAATTATCAAATCCAATTTTATCCTATTTGAAACGTTTCTCATCAACTCAAGTTCATTCTCACTTAAACATTTTAACAAGTTGCTTTATAAGAAAATTAAAATGCAAAAACTTAGTGTGTGTAGGATCAGTTGCATTATGGAGACATGATAAGAAATTCAAATATAACAAAAGTTAATGGACAATACTTTTAATTATCTCCAAAAAAATCCCACTTATTAGAAAAACCTCCACTTAAGAAAGTTCGATCCACTAATGTCCTCATGCTCTCATATGTAGAGGTGGGCGACCATAAACTTTTCTTTAGAAAATAGTTCGAAATCAGATCTGTTTAGACAAATCATGTAAACTATTCGTAACTTTAATTTCCAAAAAAAAGTTAAAAGTGCATCTAGTGTCTTTTACTTTACATGATTTTATTTTAATTCCTTAATTTTATCAAAATACTTTAAGAATAAAATTGCATCAAAAAATTGCTCTAGGGTTCTGAGTAAAAAGAGTTCACTTTTATTAATAAATAGTTAAAAATGACAACAATTTATACTAAATATATTTCAAATTAATATTATTGAATTCTTTAAATAGAAAAGAGATCATATGATAAAGTAAAAGATACAATTTTCAAAATATGAGGAGAGTCTCATGGAGTGAACTCCATGAAAATGAAGAAATATAATGAGAAAGTATCAGATTATTGAAACAAAAGTCATCAATAATCTGATACCCAACAAAAAAATTTGTATGAAGCTCAAAGGTTGTACTAATATTAGTTTATGCCTTTTAGATTTTATTTTTCTTTGGACAGGGTCCTTCTGCACATTCTGTAACACGAGTTACCCCCCAATACATGTGATATGACATTTCTTATGAACTAACGAAAGAAATATTTGTCTTCTCTAGCGTTACACACGCCTCTATTATTTGCATAAAAGTCTCAACGAAAGAAATATTTGTCTTCTCTAGCGTTACACACGCCTCTATTTATTTGTCTTCTCAAAGGTTCAATTCAACTTGATATAAAGAGCCTCGTGGGGCCCAAAAAACTGGCAAATCCAAACTAGCAAATAGCAATGTGGGGGACTGGCGGGTAATAAACCTAAAACTCCGAAAGGGAAAGGAGAAACAGACATGGTTGACTACCAAGAAATACTTAGAGGCATTAATTACCATGTCATTCATACTCTACTTAATAAAAATGTTTCAAATATCTTATACTGTGGATCTCATATTCCATAAGTTCCTCATAATTATTTCTCTTTTTCATAACCCATTATAATAGATATTTATTATGAAAAAAATAAATAATTTGGAGAAATTTATGGGATGAGATCCACAATGGATGACGTTTGAAACATTTTTATTAAGAAGAGTATGGATGATATGATACTCTAGGAGTATGTAACTAATTCTTGTTAACTAAGACTCTAATCATAAATCTATAAAATACGAGTATTATACGATCATTAACAATTTGTTACTTTTAATTTAACATGAGCGACGATGCACTTGACTTCACAACATCAAAACCCAGCTCAATCTCCACCAAGAAGCAATTCCTAGCACAGCAAAATACTCCCAGATGCTCCCCAAATGTCTAGAATGGCTGCCATAAACCCTATGTTTTACAAACTTAGTGGTGTTGGGCGTTTTACTTTCAATGACTGTCATACATCACTTATCACCTCTTAAAATTTCATTAGAGACCACTATTGAACCACTTAACTATTTCATGCATAGAATTGACAAAAGCAACAAATTTAAAAACTCACCAAAAGTTACTGTTCATTTAGCAAATTTTTAGATTTCTAGGCCAATTTTGAAAATGCATAACTAATTTTAAGAAAATAAAAATTGAATGAGTCAAGTCTCTAAATGAAGCTTCTTGAATTCCCTACAAGGGAAAATATCAATTTGTCCAGTTTTTGATCAATTAATACAATTTATTTCATAAAGCTCCAATTTTCATATGATCATTTTTTAATTTTACAGATTTTCCCCTCAAATTTAAAAAACCATAACTTTTTGTCTATGAATCCAGATTTAGAAAATTTAACTCATTTTAAAGCTTGGAATGCGTAGTTTTTTTATAAAAATTTTCAAGTCATTTGGATCCTACTAAAAATTATGATTTGTATATATAGCTCGAATTGTCATAGGACAATTCTCACCATCATATATAAATTCCCTAACAAAAGAAAATGAAGCTGGTTTGGCCAATCTTGTAGCTAAAGTATAGGCCAAACATGACTCCCAATGGAAAGAATGCTTTGAGTGTAGGCAAATTGACAGACATCCAACTAAAACTTTTGGCGGCAAATTTATTTTAATGATTTAATAGATGTAAACCGCTACTGTATTTTGCTTTTATATGATATTTTAGTAGCATATCTAAATTGTGACAAACGTTACTAGAAAATTTTGAAATGCTTTTACTTGTAGTAATGGTTTCATACCCGCTACAATTATTTCCTCATGATTCCTGTATTCACCTTTTGTGCAGTGGTTTGTCAAAAACACAACAAATTTAGTAGCGGATTTGACTATGTATCCATTGATTCTATAAAACCGCTGTTACACTGCTTGTCACAGTATATTTACGCCTGCTCTCTTCCGTAAATTCTCTCTTTCATCTTTAATATAAAATCAACTTTAATGAAAAAATAAGCTACAAGATGAATTTTGTATTAAAAAATGGAAGGAGAAATAAATAATTCTTGTGAGTAAAGGCAACAAAGAAGGATGAAATATCATCATCGAGGCCAATGAGACAACAATCTCACGAATATGAACTGGGTAGCGATCAATCCAACCAGCCCCCTCCGTCCAAAACTCAATAAAATAAAATTGGTTCATTGATTTATCGATTTGACCTGAGTTTATTATCACACTTGCATTACACAAAGTCATCCCACTAAGTGGTATTATCAATATTTGAGCCAGTGGAGTCAATGTTCACTAATAAGATCATTACGCAGATTATAAAATAAGTAATTGCTAATATGAATTAACCATCGTTACTATAGTTATTAATTATAATTATGATAACAAGTCTCAATAACTCATAACTCAATAGCATATTTCAATGTAGCTGATAATGCATGACTTTTTTATTTAAACCTTATAATAGACTTGAGTTGGTAACAATATGAAACTGAGAGATTGATTATATATAGATTTGGTAGCTAGTGCAATAGCCTATATGGATGGGAAATAAGCCTTGGTATTGATAGAACAAACTCCTCTTGGTGAGTCTGTATTCCTCTTGATGAGGAAATATCCTTTGTTTCCCCAATTTTCGCCCCATGAATTCTTCACAATCCAATAATCTTTCCCATCTTTTGAACCATATCCAACAATTAAAACAGCATGATTTGTATAAGTTGAATCTTTCTCACAATTTCCTCCACTGAAAATTCCCTAGAAAAATAAGATTAAGATAGAAGTAATTAGGGAGAAAATTTCAAAAACATGTTTGACATTTAATAGATTAACTCAATAAAATAATTAAAAAACATTTAAGATTTGATGAGAGGACGGAGAAAAGACTCACATCCTTGTAGAATTGAAGATATGTTGCATCCAAAGACACAGTAATAGGTTGTTGTGCAACAGCACATATGAGAGCAGCATCTGATTGAGGTACTTTTGCATAGCTATTAATTTTCACTACTCTGCTTCCATTTTTCTTAAGAAACACAGAGAGAAAAGTAGAAACCTTAATTAAGATGAGTAAAAGATATTAGAGCCGGACAGATCAAGTCTATTTAAATTGAGGATTGGGTTTCCAAAACAACATGACTTTAAGGTAAGCCTGCTTTTGGATTTGGCATTTTTAAACTTGAGCCAACCAAAGCATCCTGTCGAAGCCTGCATAGTAGTTTGTTTTTATTATTTTGATAATTATGGTAAAAAAACCATTTTGAATAACTATATTGCTTTCACTTTTTAGCTACTATTTACTTGAAATTATTTTGTTTCTTCATAAATTACATGATGAAACATGATACAAAAATATCAAGTATTTATGATCATTTTTGTTAAAGCTTAGGTTAACGGTTTGATTTGGTATAGTTTGTTAATATTAAGAATTTTAATAAAATAAAGATAACTTCTTGATTTGAATAAAATAAAGATAATTTCTAATCTATCATATTTTCAAAAAATGCTTTTATTTAAAAACTACTAGTTGAAATTTTTAAAGCTAATCCTTTAGAATTGCATTTGGGCAGTGGAGATTAGTGTTCATCACAGCAATAATCACCAAAACTGGTTCTAGTTTCTGTGTGTGAGAGAGAGGAAGCAAACCATGTTCGCTTTGCAAACACCATCTCGAGCTGTATAAGGATAATCAGCTTCTTCACTAATCCCCCCATTTTTTACAATCCATTCAAAGGCTCTTCTGGTATATCCACCTGAACAGCCGTAGCTTACAGAGTCACAGTCTACGAGCTCTTGTTCTGACAGGGAAAGAAGTTCCCCTGTGTTTATTGCATTTATTGATTCAATAGCTCCAACGGTTCCAAATGCCCAGCAACTTCCTATCAACGATCAAATATTAATCAAATAAAATTAATACATTCGCATAACAAAATTCTATTTGATTTTCAATTGAACAGCGACAACTTACCACATCTCTTTTGGTTTTTAACTGGAGTTACCACTCCTTTTAGTCTCCAATCCACAGAAGCAGGTGATGCACAGTAGTTCTGCTGCACATGATCCGACCTCGAGACGGCGGCGGCAGAGTCTTTTTTGGCCGGCGTTGGCAGCTGACCGAGGTACACTTTCCTAAACTCCTCGGGACTCATATCAGCAAACTTGTTGAGTCCCAAACGATACCCAGATCTCTTGGAATTTGTCTCTCTGATATACTTCAGATTCTTTCGGAATGTCTGGTATCTAGTTTCACTCTCTTCAGGGTCTGGGTAATTTTTTCCATGGCCCTTCATCCATTTTTGGAATATTCCAAACTCTTGCTCTCCTTTTGAGGGGAGAACGGATTCCTTACTAGTAGGGAATCTTGAAGAGAGGCATGTTGGAATGAAACACCACATCAAGAAATGAAGGAACAACATAGAAATGTTGGATAATGGCATGCTTGTTTGTAGTTTCAGATAGATACTGACAAATGAAACTTCAGATAAGCTTGCATGGAAGTGAAACCAGCGATGAGGTATTTATAGTGTAATTCCACTTGCTTGTGAGGGAAGGGGGGGAAATGAAAGTACCTTACACTCCTCTCTTGTCCTTGTTTTTTTGTAAATCAATTTCAATAATATGGGTGTCTTTCTAGAACCAAGAGAAAACACCTTTAACCTCGTCTTAAAAATTTATTCTCCTAATCCTATTTATGAGTTACTTTCTATATGTTTCATATAGACCAATGAAAGCTTTAAAATTTATTAACTCTGTTTAAAATTTAACAACTTTTTAACTTTATCATTTTTTTAATATACACTATAACACATGAAAACAACGCCAACATAACAATAAACAAATGGTAAAATTGTATATTCATATGAAAAATTTAATAAAGTGACTTATAAATAAGAACAAATAAAATATTTTCTCTTTGCCCTCTAAACATAGGACTAAAAAGTAATAACTTTTCAACTTTATCTTTATTTAAAATACATTCGACCCTTGCAGCATAAAATAGATACAATAATAAATAAATGATAAAATTATGAATTCACATGGAAAAACGTGACTTATAAATAATATTGAGAAAAAATTTGTCAGATTTATAATGCGGCCAAAGGAGTGTTTCAAAAGCGTGAGCACACATATATATAGATATATATATATATATATTCCCACAGCACTGTACAATTCCACAGAGAGGAATATTAACGGAATTGTGTACAATCTCTTTGTTTTGTTTAGACTTTCGACTAGCATTAGTTAAAGAATTTATGACTATGCCATCAATAATATCAAATTGTTATAAAATATTATATATTATGGATGTCCATAAAGTCTCACCCCTTGGCCTTTCATTTCATCATCTATAACCTCTACTATGAATAGTGTTTATGGGTCTTCATGCCAATTACTCAAGGGTTACAATTTGTACACTAATAGGGATTGAATTTACCATTGATTCTATGTGACTCTTGTTTGGAGTTGAGAGCCTATAAATAGGACATTTTGTATCACACTTTTTGCACATCTAAGTGAAGAAAACATTGCTTCATCTTTCTCTCCAATTCTCTCTTCATCTCTTTATCTTTTATATTTCCTTTAGTTTATAACACGTTATCAGCACGAGGCTCTGCTAAGGGGGTATTTCCTTATCGTTGTCTTAGAAATTTCTTCTTCTTCTATTATATTTTATTTGATCCATATATCTATAATAATCTAAACCATTATATGGAATTAAAAGATATTCTTTTACCAATTGTTTTATACATCGGGTTTTATGGTTAAGATTAGAGATTATTGTTTCTTCATTTTAATATCCTTCACAAGTTTTTTTATTTATATTATTTATATTAATTCATATTATATTATGTGGTTATTTATATTTTATGTCGTTATATTATATTTATATTTCATTTGTTTATTTACTTATTTAGCTATTTCATTTCATGCTATATTCTGTTATTATTTATTTATATTATTACATCTATACATTTTTATTTACTTATTGCTCATGCGCGCGCATATATATGCCATATTTATTTAATGTTTATTGCATATTATTTATATACTCATTTATTTATATTGACATATATATATACATGCATATATATATATATATATATATTTCCCTACCTCCCTCTATATATTGTCATCCCTCTTTATGGATATTTATTTCATATTGTTATATTATGTTATTTATTCACGTTTTATTTA